>JAEAOA010001395.1:1925000-2097500 GCA_016746295.1 Potamilus streckersoni
ATTTTAATTAGATTCACGGTAAGCTCCCTTTTTGAACGGATGAAATCAATTACCATAAATGGTTTAGTGGAAATAGTTGTCATGCATGGTTTAATGGAATCAGCTGCCATGCATGCTTTGGTGGAATCAGCTGCCATGCATGCTTTGGTGGAAACAGCTGCCATGCAAGCTTTAGTGAAAATAGCGGCCATACATGCTTTGGTGGAATCATCTGCCATGTATGGTTAGCGGAAATAGCTGCCATGCATAGTTTGATGGCAATAGCTGTCATGCATGGTTTGGTCAAATAGTTGGCATGCGTAATTTGCTGGAACTAGCTGTAATGCATTATTTGGTTGAATCCGCTGCCATGGTTTGGTGGACATAGATGTCCTGCATTCTTTGGTGGAATCAGCTGCCATGTGTAGTTTGGTGGAATCATTTATCTTGCACAGTTTAATGGAATCAGCTTCCATGCATGTTTGGTTGAGTCAAAACAAAGCTAGTCTTTGTTATACTTGAGTTGTAAAGGTTACAACTTATGAGGTATATCAGAAAAAGAAGATGAATATAGAGCGCAATGTTACTACATAATGCTTTACAGTTATTCTAAGAATCGGAAAGCACAAATAAAAGCCTGAAATATTTTTAAGAGTCGCATGTTATCTGTACTCATTATTTTATTTATATTAAGAAACGTTATTGTTATTCTTGGAAGTATATATATATATATATACACATATATATATATATATATATATATATATATATATATATATATATATATATATATATATATATATATATATATATATATATGTGTGTGTGTGTGTGTGAAATAAAGTATCAAAATAACTGATCTTTCTTTCCTCACAAACATAATGGTGTACGGCGAAGTTTTTTTTATGTATATATACATATGATGTCTCCAAAGTAGTTTAAACCCATATAAATTTTACATCAAGTTACTATTTATTATCATAGGAATTATCACTAACAAAAACTTCGCCGTACACCATATAAAAGGGATATACAGAAGGCTACATTTTATACATTCGATATGTTTGTGACGAAAGAAAGATCAGTTGTTTCGATGATACTAGATTTCACAAAAGGATGTCTTAAAATCGGTACAATGGTTTGATCGAGCAGTTTCAGCTGACAAGCAATAGTCAAATGTAAATTATGTGTAAGCTTTTTTTAAGTAAATGCGTACCCTTATTAGCTACGGTTACTAGATTATTCAGGCCATTGGAGAACTTTTCATTCCTGTCAAACATAAGACCTAAGTTTTTATATTCATGTGGAATATCAGTATCAGCATTCATTGTCGTAAATTGATTATGTATGCTTCAATGATAAGTTTTGTTTTCTTCGTATTTATTGTAAGTATCCAGGTACCACAATATGTACTAAACATATCAAGAGATACTGCATGTCAGAAAGATTAATTGTAACAAGTATGGTGTCATCAGCGTAGAAAACAATATAATATTTAACATATTTAGTCAACAGGTTTGGAAGGTACAGCTGATCCTCTGCATCAATTTATAAATAATAAAAACAGTCTTAGATCATTTAGGAATAAGGAGAACAATAATGGTGATACATTTCGTCTTTGTCTTACACCTTTTTCACAGGACCCCCCCCTCAATATCATTATTTACACAGACGCATGGTTTGACATCATTATAAATAATAAATATAAGATTAAAAATTTTCATTTGATACCTTTTGAATGGAATTCGTGCCATAATACAACTCTCAACATATCATCGAAGGCACTTTTGAAAAAAAACAAGTTTCTTTTTGTATTGTCTAATAAATTAAATAATGCCGTGCAAAAGAAAAGCCGTGTCCGTTATTGAAAAGCAATTGCTAAATTCAGCTTGAGTCTCAGATAATAATTTCTCATTGTCCAGGAATTTTGATAGTCTTAAATTTGGTATCGCGGTCAACACTTTATCAAAGCAGCTTAATAAAGTAATTGGGCTGTAATTTGACATATTCTGTGCCGTCTTAACAACATTGTAGGTTTTGGTTAAAGCAATGCACGGGGCCCCCCTACCTGCCCTACCGGTCATTAACCATATGGTCAGCAGGATGCCCCTAGAAGCACGAAGCCCTGGGCAACTCCCCAGTGTGCCCCTATCTTTAGACGTATCGGCATGGTCAGCGTTTAGTGGTATAAACTGTAACGTCAGCTGCTATGCAGGGTTTGGTGGAATTATCTGCCAGGCACGGCTTGGTGTAATCGTCTGCCGTGCGCGGTTTGGTTGAACCTTCCATCTGGGATTATTTGGTCGAAACTCTGGTGATATAAACGCGCTTATCTTTAGATAAAAAAGAGGAAATGCAGAATGTTTCGAAATAGTTTAAAGATTCGTTTTGTTGACACCCACCATAGAGCAATTATATGTGTTGTTAATGAAACGCAATAAAACCGAAAATGCTTTTTTTTATTAACTTTTTCTCATGCAATGAAGCTGTTTTAGTCCAGTAATGTGTGAGAGTAAATTTTATTTTCTTCAAATTAGAGTTGGTAGTATTTCATTAATAAGTAATGAAATGGTTCCTCTTTTGTCAGCATTATGTCCAGAAAACAATCAGTACTAAATTAAACATATCAATGTATGTTTAATTTTATAAAACAAAGAAAGCATATTACAGTTTAATAATGTTTTGTATCACCTTTTATTTTTATAGCTGTGTGTATTTTATGTCAAAAGAAGCTAATACAGTTCTAAAACAAATCATTTATGTATTAAAATCAGAAGTTTAAACTAACCATATTTTGATTTATATATTATTCGTCTAACCTTTTATAACAGCTTTTTTTTCGACACTCCAAATGCGACATCTAGCCTATATCCAAATTAAACCAATGTGTTCTAATGACCACCAATACGTCGAGGCATTTTCAATCGACCTTCACCTTGTCAAATTACCAACCAATTGCTGCTTTCACGAATGAAGAACTTACTGATCAAACAGACATCACTTTTAAAACCCGATTGTATTCCGCAAACAATCCTAGTATTATAAAAAATGACTTAATGATTTCATCAATGATCGATCTCCTAAATAGGATCAATGATAAAGATCATATTAAAGATCTCATAAATAGAACGAATCACAGAAATCACATCAATGATCTCCTAAATAGATTGACCAACAGAGATCACATCAATGATCTCCAGATAGGATCAATGATAGAGATCACATCAACGATATCCTAGATAGGTTGAATGATAGAGATCATACAAATGAAATCCAGATCGATAATCAAAGACAATATATGATAGAGATCTTATATGATGAATCATAAAGTAAATATATAGATGAGATTAACGATACAAATCATATTAATGATCTCCTGTATAGAGCGAATGGTGATGAATCATAAAGTAAATAACTAGATGAGATTAACGATACAAATCATATTAATGATCTCCTGTATAGAGCGAATGGTGATGAATCATAAAGTAAATAACTAGATGAGATTAACCATAAAGATCATATTAATGATTTCCTGTATAGGGCGAATGATACAAAGCATTGCAAGGATCTAGATGAGTTAATACGGATCATAACAATGATTTGCTCGATTTGCCTGAAATCCTGGTTATTGTAACATTGATGCATACAGTTCCATTCTTAAGAACGCTGTTGAAAAGGTAGAAATGTTTTGTTACAGTTAAAAGTCCTAAAAGTAATGCTAAAGATTAAAATGTTTGTTACAGTTAAAAGTCCTAAAAGTAATGTTAAAGATTATAAATGTTTTGTTACAGTTAAAAGTCCTAAAAGTAATGTTAAAGATTATAATGTTTTGTTACATTTAAAAGTCCTAAAAGTAATGTTAAAGATTATAAATGTTTTGCTACAGTTAAAAGTCTTAAAAGTAATGTTAAAGGTTATTCCCTAATTCAAGATGAAATATTATTTGTGGCATAATGCTTTCCGGAGTTTAGCATTGAACTAAACCTAAATAATAATGAAGTTGAGATTATAAAAGTCATTAAAACCTTAACAAGCACTTAGGTGTGGTCAATTAATAAATGAGCTCTTCACATTTTTATTGGCCAAGTTTAAATGATTATATTACATCAAATTAGTTTGTTACCTCACGCTGTGTACATCTCTCATTGTTTACACCTGTATATAGGTTTTTGTGCCAGCATAGTCCATGTAGGATATTAAATAAAATAAAACGTCTACAAGTGTCTCTGAATGTACATCGACAAAGACGTCGATTGGGAAAAGAAATCAAAAAGTATTTCTCACAAAAGTGCTACAAATATAATTTGTGGTAAAGAAGTATATTTCTACACAATTTGCATGAAATAAAATCACTCTCTGCAAAGCACTGGGTTCACCATTTGTCGTATATGTAACGAAACATCGGTCGGATCCTAAGACGTATCATTTCTTTACGTCATTCAAACGAAATATCGGTCGGATCCTATAACGTATCATTTGCTTACGTCACTCAGCGTATGTATCCTGTCAGTTAAATATGTCAAATTTATTTTAAAATCAAGGAATTTAGACATTATTACTATTATAATAGGAATGCTTTCATCCTTAGTCCCTTTACATATAAACAAACATTCATATACATGTACAAGGTGCGTGTTGTAGACACCTAACATTTCGGAAAGCACCGAAACTTAATCTGAGCACCGATATGAAGATAATATTAGATTCGCTCTGGAATGGACCCCCCACAAATACAACGCCCCGGATCCTAAATATAAATTTCTAGGGATACAAGGTAACGAGCTCACGCTTCGACGTTGACTGGTTGAGTGATTTAACCACAGACTGCGTGGCACTCTAACGGCCAGAGGTAGCCCTGGTTAGGTAAACACATTTACGGGTTATAGTAAAAAAAAAAAAAAAAAGACCGCTATATAGATAAAACGCGATTTTTGTTTCAAATTGGTAAAAATACATTGGAGTGAGTCATGTTTGCAGTTTATGTAAAGCAGTCGACGAATTATTGATATCCTACCTGTTTTGTGTGGGTTGTTGTTGTTGTTGCTTTTTTTGTGCTAAGTAAAAAAATAAATCGTAAACATAAATCTACCGTGGTCATTGTCTATTCCGTTTATATTCGGAATGGAATGTCACCTTAAAACCTCCCTTTAACTTTGCACGCTTTGCGCTATTTTCAAATGTTCACATGGAGGTTGTGCGTTGTTTTCACACCATGCACGATGTAAATAACCCTAATGTTTCACTCAAGGCTACTCACGTGGTACAGGAGGTTAACAATAGGCATCGTGGAAATGTTGTAACATGTATGGAAAGTAAGCAAGCTATAGACAAAGTAAACAACATAGAAATCTAGTCAACATTATTCCGATTGGCACATATTTTAACAGAAAAATATTATATAACCACAAAAAAATAACACTGAGTAGTTTTATAAAAAAAGACGCATGTCACCATGGTGTGAAATATGAAAATACCAGATTATAAGAATTAAAAATGGGATCAAAAATGTATTTAAAATGGTCAAGTTGGACGAAATTGAAGGTAGTTTTAAAATTAAGAAAAAACCGCCTCGAATCAATTCTTTCCCAACAGCCTTCTCTTAACTCGAGTAGAAAATATCAGTTCTACTAAAGCATCATCTGGATTGTAAAAGTTGGTAAATTAATTATCCCAACAACTTATTTAGACTTTCTGCATTAAGAAGTTTTGCTCTGTTGAATTTAAAACTTTTCAGTTCATGCTTCTTTCTGTACGTGTATTAAGTTTGTTATATTTAGTTAGCTCTGTCGTTTCTTTTATGCATATGTGTATATTGTATGTATGTATGTATGTATGTATGTATGTATGTATGTATGTATGTATGTATGTATGTATGTATGTATGTATGTATGTATGTATGTATGTATGTATGTATGTATGTATGTATGTATGTATGTATGCATGCATGCATGCATGCATACATGTATGTATGTATGTATGTATGTATGTATGTATGTATGTATGTATGTATGTATGTATGTATGTATGTATGTATGTATGTATGTATGTATGTATGTATGTATGTATGTTGAAGAAGGCAAGGTTACAATATATAGTCTGGTTATAACAACCGTAGTCATTGACGAGAGCACAAGAAACCGTATCCATAAGCCAGTGTAGCGGGCTATTCATATGCTACTCGTACTGCCAATG
Organism: Potamilus streckersoni; assembly: GCA_016746295.1. Classification (NCBI taxonomy): domain Eukaryota; kingdom Metazoa; phylum Mollusca; class Bivalvia; order Unionida; family Unionidae; genus Potamilus; species Potamilus streckersoni. The sequence goes on from JAEAOA010001395.1 coordinate 1,931,172, forward strand.
CCATCTATTATCACTATTATCACGAAGCATAAGAAGCTCGTAGACTTTGATCGTTATAACTGCTACTCGAAATGAGAGTGAAAATTTTAATCCAAAACTGACACATTTGATTCCAATCCTTAGTATTCTGATTTCGCTATTAACAAGAAGGAAACATATGATTGTAAAAAGGTCTGATAGTGATAATAATATGAACACTTCTCAAGTTCCATTGAGGGTGGTTAGTTCGAGATCTTATGAAAGTCATGGTAGATCGTAGTCCATGGTAGATCAGACTGGGACTCAGCCGTGCCTCTCTTGGATAGAAGTATATGGAGATAGGGTCGTACAATATATTAGTAATATACTTATATCGAAACACCCTCATCACATAGAAATTTGAAAAATTGTGTTCAACTATGGATTCCGTCTCAAGAACGTGTTCGGTCGAGAGCTCTAGCCGAGTCAAGGCAAGGAAGGAAACGTTAAGCTCACAATTGACCAAATAAGTGTTGGCACTAGCAGAACAAAGTTGACTTCTTCTCCAGATCGAACCAAGAAGATCAATTAAAGCAGATACTTTTTTTGGTTCATAGTCATTTCTTAACTGTGTAATTCATTTTGAGCATTGTGCATTGATGAACTACATGTTCAATCAAGAATGCCATCCAAGTCTTTACAGATCTTGAAGTTCAGTCCTGTCAAGTTGAGGTAGGGAAATGAAAAGCTTCCCTGGAAGTTCTCTTCTCGTATCGTAAACCACCAAGGTGAATACTTAATTTTGAAGCTGTTTCAGAAGGGGCGAAATGCTTCCCGAATCAGGTCAAACCATACAAAGCTTTGTTTTGCTGACAAATCCGGCTGGCCCACCTGATATTCGTGATCGACTTGAAAAAGTCCATATCTTGGGAGTCGTTCAGGATACAGACCTGGGACTTTATTTATGGTGCCATCGTCATATTTAGTTTGGGTGGTCTTCTACGTTAGTCAGTACTCGGACAAGACGAAAAGCCAATATATCGGCCTTGGAATGTTTCATTCGTTATTTTAAGACATATCTTTAAGGCAGCAAATTCAAAGTGATTACACTAACCCACAAACCTGCGATGACTCATGGACTTCAAGGAACCTAATGGACAATTGTCCGTCGTTTGGAACAGCTATCATTATAGAACTTTTGACAGAGTACCGACCTGGAACTAGCAAACTCAGTGCTAGTGGTTTAGTCCGCTCGCATCCAAAGGTTAAACATACTGTGTGGTCAACATTCTGTTAATGTCTCAGATATATGTCTTGACAATGGTCTCATTTTGAAGAAATGCAAAGACAAGACATTACTTTGTCCATGGTAGATTGGACTGGGACTCAGCCGTGCCTCTCTTGGAAGGAAGTTTATGGAGACAGGGTCGTACAATATATTGGTAATATCATATGGTATGATATGCTCGTGACATCTCGGCTTTATTGTTCTGGCAAGCTATTTGACAGTTTTATTGTATTACCTTATAGCACACGACTGGAGTTTTTTTTTTCCCCCAGGTATCATGATGGAGGTTGTTTAGGAGTCGACAAATTTCTCAGTACAATACGCCCATTTTACTACTGGCCTGGTATAAGGGTTGATATTCGAGAATAGTGTACAATATTCTCCACTTTGAATTCTAATTTGGTGTGCGTAGTGGTATGCTTTCATATCATAAAGGCCGACAACTTGAAAGTGCTATATTAACAAATTTGTGTCGCATTAGCAATTTCAAAGACGCGAACGTCTCCCTCATATCCTCAGGGCAATGGAATCCAATGGCTTTACATTAAATATGAACAAAGGTCTTGCGCAGTCTTGGGTTTCTTTCGTTTGTTTTAAGTTTATATAAATTTCTAGATAAAAATTGATTGACAGGTTATAAGAAGAAAATGGACAAGGGCTATACAACTACTGTGTCCCAGTAAGTATTTGGCGCAGCGCCGTGTGTTGTAGGGCGCCGAGGTCATTGGACTTTGGGTTCAAATCCACGTGCGCTGTCCCGTAAGAAGCGATTACCTAGTTTTGGTGGCGGTTTTAGTACGATAGCCTGCGACATGGATCTTTTTAAATGACAGCTTGTCGTAAAGCTGCCGCATCAGTTTAATTCCATCAGTTGCGTACCATCATAGCATGGGTAATGGTATTCAATCATTTTCGTGATGCGTAGATTAAACAACCAGTTTGTGACGATTAGTGTTCATTGCGATATTCCTGAGAACTACCTTTAGTACATGAAAATGAATTAGCAGTATTAGTGGATGGACCATGGCCAGTTCATGTTTAGAACTGGTTTGTTCATGTTCTGGATAAGATAATGCCGTTAATCCTTATCTGTTTGCAGTCTATATCAATATTTCCAACATTTGATTTAGTTTCAAGTCTTTTTATATCTTTAAGGTGAAGAGTGATTTTGCTTTTTCCATAATTTGATGGGAAGTGCCAGGTCAGGCGTCTTACCTCTTCTTTGTAAAGTGAGTTTTTTAGTTTATTGTTGTGCAATCATGTATGGGAATCACATATCGAGTAGGTCGTCGATTCTGGATAAGTAATATATTGAGATTTATTACAAGTACGTTCATGATCACTCGACGGTATACCTAGTGCGTAGTACTATTGGTATTTACCCCTCCATGTATAGCTTTGTTCGATTTTAGTGATTGCTTGTTTGATAATGGGAAATCGGTGTTGGAAAGATATCTCTCAAGCCGAGTAATTTGCTAGTTACTATCAGCAGAGACTTTATGGTAACATATAAATTCGTTTTTTAAAAAATGACCCTCTCTGATTTCTTAACATAATTAATTCTCTGTAGATTCTCACGTACAAGTGTTTGATCGTTTGAGATAGGAGCGATTCTGTGTGTTAGGGTTTCGGGTCATGTTTCGTTGTGAGTGGGGTTAAAACAATTGATCTGAGGCGAAGAAACACGTTCTGATAAGTCACGCGAACAAGAAATATCGTGCAGGTGTGAATGTGAGTAGGTGATTGTGATTTTTACCGTAGCTTTAACAATTTTTCAGTCCTACCGCTACGATGTCTGCAGTGTGGCAGTTTATAGTGATGTCTAGCACTGGGGCATCATGCCGCAGAAGTGTAGCATGATGTTCCCACCCAGTCACCTTATCCTGACACCAGGCCGACCAATCCTAGCACTAACCTCTTAATGATGAGCGTCAAGCGAGGCAGCTGTTAGTAGCAGGTGTGAATGTATAGTCGTGTAAGGGTGTGATCTGTAGTTAACATTATTTGTGGTATTCGTTAGCAAACAGAGCTGGCTTCATATGCTCATTTAATTCTTCCTACATCGGTTGAATCCGTATTTCCGTATCACACACCCAGATTTTGCCTTCTTTGAGGTCCGTGCGTAGATAATTTTTGACGTAGTAAATCGTCATATTTTAAAATCCATCTCATTTTGACTTATATTAATACGATAAAGATATAAATATTTTTAAAGCGTGAAAATTTTGTTTGTAATAAATACAAAACTGCTTTAGTGTTTTTTACAAAGTAGGGAAAGATCTCGTTTAAAATGGCTGATAATTTTATCTCGGCCTAATGACATCGACGCATTTCTACCCAACATGAAACTAGTCTCTTCAGGCCTTGCGCCTAATCAGAACAAAACGCGTATACAGTTTTTTATGTACCAGTGCGCATGTACCACACATACTCTCTTGCAAACAATGACAAGAAACAAATTATGTATCACTTATATAATTTAATGTTGATCAACGACAATACTGGTAGTATGGAAACTGAACAGATAAACATTTATGTAATTTTCTTTTGCTATTTATTGCAAATAACCTCTTGACCGCACCTAATCTCCTTGTTTATCATCAGCACCAAACAAGCAAACCAGGATTCTGATTTTAGCTAGTTAATTCATGAATACCAATCTAGAGTAAGATAGGGTTATGGCTGGTAATTACCGTGCAAGACCTGTAAACATAAAGATAATTGTATACGATCAACAAATGTATCAGTCAATAACATGTTGCATTTATCGTAGATGATTTCTACTGTTCCTATACTCTGCCACGTGTATAAAGGTGTTCCTTTTGGCATTTTCGTCATCAAAACAGAGTAAATGTACATGTGTAAAAGAATGGAATTAGGAGGACGACCACCTTTTCGTCCACTTGTTGCTTTTACTTGCTATTGAAGTTGAAACTTAAATCCGGGTCCACGTTATGCAGCCAAATTAACAAACATGCCTCTCAGTTTGTCCAATTAACAGTCAAAATGTATTCTAGAAAACTGACCACTTCAACACAGAGTTTAACTAATTCGATATCATTACAGTACTAATTCGATATCATTACAGTCTGTGCGATGTAGTTAGTCTGATGGACCAATTCTAACAGAAGACACCTTAACACAGAATATTCAACCAACAATCCATCTATATGAAAATTTAACTGGAGGGGTGACGTAGCTATGAATTTCAAAACAGGACTTCTTTTGTTGAAAAGGTTTTATTAATGCAAAACCTTAAGACCATTTTTAGCTGAAATAAACCTGAACTATATATACATCGACTCGTTCACTGGACATCGGTCGAACTCTCAAATGAAAAGGGAAAACGATATTGTCAAAATACAATATCAGGGGCTTCAATGAAGACCTCGTGTTAGGTGGTAAAATATTGCGAATATTATCTAGACCAATTAGTTATATAAACTGATTAATTAATCCTCTCTCTCTCTCACACACACACACACACACACAGACAGACAGACAGACAGACAGACAAAAATATATTCCTTTAAAATTTTCACTCTTTTCAATGGAAATAAGTTATTTGTAGAATTTTTATTAAACTTGTCAATTTTGATTTTTATGTTTCTTAGTTTAAGACCATAGGTCTGTAACACAATATAACAGAATCGCAAAGAGACTTGTTATATTGAGCAGATTCGGATTTGTTTGATATATCAATAGATGAATAGGTATGGAAGCCATTATCGCTATTACCAACAAAATTATATCAATTTTTTTTAGATCCTTGTATGCTTTGTAAAAGTAGACAACAATCAAACTCCGTTTGGCTACAATAAAGAACCTTTCTTTACAATGGGTCAAATTCTTACTTTAGATACTGACTATAAAAAGTGTACAAATCTAGTATTTTAACAAATTAGCTAACAAACTTGAAGATGCCAATATTTGTCAAAACGTTTGTTGAAAAAGCAAGTACATTACTGACGCATAAGGAAAAGCTGAGTATCCACCCGCAACACATAAAAATCTCATTACTGTCTTGATATTGCAAATTTGCTTGTATTTCGAAATGTTTGCTAGAAAACATCGTTTTCAGGTGTCGCTCGAATACTCTGTCCTCTTTATCTCTTCCTGACCTTTGGCAATTTTCAATATTTGCAGTCCTCTGTCGTAATTATTCATGCCAGCCACAATATCAACGCAAATGTCACTATTAGTGAGGAAGAAGCTCGAATAACGTTTAACGTCGTTGCCTAATTCTACATATCTCATTTTGGAGCTTTATGCATTGTTCATGATGACTTCTGAAAATATGTTGTTTACATCGCAAATCAAGTTTTACAAAACATCATATAAACAATAGGGGAATACAGTTATGTCTCATTAAAGTCACAACTCCTTTCTGTCTTTTTTGTGTTTAATGACAAACAAAATAAACTTCACAATGGACTGTAACACTAAGCTCAAATACATGATAAAAATAACATAACATTATATGAACACAACCTATAATTAGATTTTCAATTAAAAGGCGTTTTGGCAGTAAATTAAACATACGTTGTAACCTATGTAACATTGAATTAATCCTAATACACAAATATGACTGTTTAGAGTTGTGTAATACCGAGGAATTTCCAATACACAAAATATGAGTGTTTGTATATGTGTATTATTAGTGTAATTGCCAAAATATGAATGCTGTGAGTTGTGTAATACCGAGGAATTTCCAATACACAACATATGAGTGTTTGTATATGTGTATTATTAGTGTAATTGCCAAAATATGAATGTTTAGAGTTGTGTAATACCGAGGAATTTCCAATACACAAAATATGAGTGTTTGTATATGTGTATTATTAGTGTAATTGCCAAAATATGAATGTTTAGAGTTGTGTAATACCGAGGAATTTCCAATACACAACATATGAGTGTTTGTATATGTGTATTATTAGTGTAATTGCCAAAATATGAATGCTGTGAGTTGTGTAATACTGAGGAATTCACAGTACACACTATGTGTTTAGATCTGTGTAATGTCGCGGATTTTACAGTACACAAAATGTGAATATTTAGATCTGTGTAATAGCGAGGAATTCACAGTTCACAATATGTGTATAGATCTGTGTAATATCGCGGATTTTACAGTAAGCAAAATGTGAATATTTAGATCTGTGTAATAGCGAGGAATTTACAGTACACAATATGTGTATAGATCTGTGTAATATCGCGGATTTTACAGTAAGCAAAATGTGAATATTTAGATCTGTGTAATAGGGAAGAATTCACAGTACACAATATGTGTATAGATCTGTGTAATATCACGAATTTGACAGTACGCAAAATGTGAATATTTAGATCTGTGTAATAGCGAGAAATTCACAGTACACAATAGGTGTATAGATCTGTGTAATATCGCGGATTTTACAGAACGCAAAATGTGAATATTTAGATCCGTGTAATAGTGAGGAATGCACAAAGACACACTGTATTAACATTTATAGTCATGTAATAATAAGAACTCCACAATATATAAATTTTCAGAGATATGCAATACCGAGGAATGCGACATTGAAAACGTATTTTCTTCCTCAAATGATATATTTTATTTAGGAAAATATCGCTGTGGGAAAATCCAGTCAGAAATAAACTCAAATTACTTTCTCTATAATTTCACTCTACCTTGGGGACAATTAAACAGTGGTCATAGCGCCAGCGGCTTTTGAAAGGATAAATTGAATTAGTTCACCTGTCGCTGGCATTATTCATTCTTCGCTTGGGTAAACAAGGGACTCGGTCAAGCTTGACCAGTTTACTGCGACGCAAATCATTTCAGCGTCCAGACCAGAGATGAATCGCTTCTGCCAGACCTGAGAAGTTTGTTGATCGAGAGATCGAACAAAGCTTCTGTCCGACTGAGGTTGGTCACCGTACAGTAGGAAGAAATGAAAAGAATGGGGTGAAATGCATACATGTAGTGTACCTACATCAAGAAAGAGATCCAAATCAGTATGCCTTCTATAAAAAAAAATATCAGGAGATAAATTGATAAATTTACATGCTTAATAATAATAATAATAATAATAATAATAATAATAATAATAATAATAATAATAATAATAATAATAATAATAATAATAATAATAATAATAATAATAATAATAATAATAATAATAATAATAATAATAATAATAAGAAGAAGAAGAAGAAGAAGAAGAAGAAGAAGAAGAAGAAGAAGGAGGAGGAGGAGGAGAAGGAGGAGGAAGAGGAGGAATAGGATGAAAAGAAGGAGAAGAAACATCATCCAGGTTTAATCTTTAATAATAAGGAAAGAAATAAAATAACTCATTGACAGTTTAATTTGAAATTTCATAAAAAATTTCTCTGGATGTTGTAAATTAGTTAAAGTGAACCCAGTATAGTGATTAACATGGTAATTTTCATTATAATTAATAACCTTTATTAGTTATGCTATTGTCTTCATTATAATGAATAATCGTTATTAGTAATGTTATTGATTAAATGACTTGCATGATGAATTTCTTTTTTTAAATATGTTGAATTCCTTTGACGTTTACACACTTATAAAACTATTCAATTTATTATTAATTTCATAGCACATGAAATAAGCCCAACTATTTTTGTAAACTCTTGCATACCTCCAATGAATAATAGATACGAAGAAAAACAAGGAGCCTAACCTCGTCACACGTATACACAGTTTTCTGAGTTTAAAGTGGGATCATGCAAAGGTGAGATATGACTAGTCATCACAAGAGGTTACGATTTCGGTCAGCCATACATGACTATTTCATTAGCATCTCTTTCTTTTTTCTTTTTTTTTTACCCCGGAATGTGCCAATATACCTTATATTGACGATAAAATCTTACGGCTTCATCACTACTTATCTATCCGTTTCTGCTATCGGATATTGATCTCCAACCCATAAATTATTCTACTATAAAATTTTGACATATCATATAAAATCTCTCCCACTAATTGTTGAATATAAGCCATATAATTATATTCTCTATGACCACGCTTTTAAATCGGCAATGACAACTTTGAAAGTGATTTTCCATGTCAATATTTAAAAAACAACTAATTCTTCCGTTAAAAAAATACTTTGATTTTTATATTTGGCCATTTTGGAGAATTCGATAGATACGAAATAATTTATCGCAATTGTTAAATGCCGTCTTGCCGTTCATTCATACTGGCAATATATTTCTTCCAAGCATCTGACATTTACTGCGGGAAGCCACATTGAAGCAAAAAAGATACGATCATTACTGATGTTTAAAGATTGTTTGGAATGTTTACGTTATTTTCATTGTTTGCATGCGCCCAGAGATTTTTCTAGTAACCGTGAGACCGAAATTCATCAAATATCATTAATCAGTGTCTTTGTAACACAATTACAAAAGAAACATAGCAATGAACTGTCAGTGTGAGGTTTACCTAATGTGGCAATGAAAAGGTTTGAGTGCCACCTGGTGCCTATAGGTTAAACACTGAAAGCAGATCATTGTATTTGTCGCGAGTTTTAAATTTTGTAGTTGCAGGTTGGAATGACTCATCATTCTCGTATCAAACGTGATTATAGCGTTACTCTGTGGTCAAGTCTTGTTTAGGGTCAATACGATCATACATTATTCCCACAATAATTAAGGCATTTGTACCGATTAGGCATGCGATGTCAGTTTTCAGCCTTGCGAACCTGTAGGAGTGAATCAACCTGGATCAAGTGCCAAGTGACTGTAAAATGACCTTCGGCCAGAATGCCGACTTCAAATTACTGGCATAGATGGCAGGGAGGCAAATAATCATAATTACTATTAAAATACTTTATCGACGGATTTCTGGTTCGGTTAATCTCGACTTACGGACCTGCCAAATCAACACTTAAATATATTTGATGTCTGGAGGAATACGTTTAAGGAATTTTTTTCGTGCGAAAGTCTGACACTTGTTTGGCAGGTCAGATCCAGACGAGAAAGAAATGGGTAAAGGAGGTGGGGTGGGAAGTGTAGTAATTAAAATTTTTACAGATAAGTTTTTGTAGCGTGTTTCATGAGAAGTTTCAGCGATGACCATTTAAATGGATCTCATAATGAACCGACCATTTAAAATCGTTTGCGGCAGTCATCCGTAATAAACTCGTCAGTCATACTTTTCCATCAGATCGCAACCAATAAAACTCGATGAAATGTGTGCAAAAACGTTTGCAAGGACGATTTTTCATTTGCAGCAAGTCTGGCGTAATAACTCGTGATTATCTTTAATTTTAATCTAAATGGCGTTTATTACGTTAAAAGTAACATGATTAAAGACGATGAAAGGTTTATCATCAGCCAGATTAAAACATTTTTGTAAATTAAAAAGTAGTTCCCAAAGCAGCCGTGTGGAAATTTCTGTAATGGTCATTTTTATCAAAGGTAGTTAGTTACCTTTATATCCTTTCTTATTCTACATGTAATTGATCATCTGTATATTGAAATGACCAGCAAGAATCGGATCTTTGGCAACAAAAAAAAATTTTCATCTGTGAGAGAATTGCTCATTATTTTTTTTTCTGGCGACGTGTTTGGCAGTAATAAGTGAGAGTCAAAATGTACATATTTGTAAAAGAAGACAAAAGTTTAAAGGAACTTAAGTGTTTAACACATTTTTTGATGAAAATCTTTACGTTTGTCCACATTTAAGGAAACAAATATGCATTTCAAGAAATTCGACGAATTACAATTGAGAAACCCTACCAGATAAAGATAATTGCAATTTAATTTTTTCCCCATAATTCATTCTTTGGTTTGAATTATTTCCTTCCCCCCCCAAAAAAAAGAAAATTAAATGAAGGATAATAAAGTCGTAACGCAAAATTTCTATAGAAACATTAAGTTTAGCAATGTAATTTCATACACAACAAAAATTTAATCTGCGCGTTGACATTATCCACCTGTATTTCGTCAGCTATTAAGAAAATTCCGCAAAATGCAAACCAATCAGTTCATGAGGTCAGCTTGGTCGTGTTTAGATGTAAATGTGTTATTAGACAAAAATAAATGAGGACAGAAGTTTCGCACTTAAAATTTAGGAAGTTTCTTTACTTTCTTGCAATGATTAAGGGTCACCCATAAATGACGTTACGCAATTTTGGCCGTTATTTAACCTCTTCTCCCCCTCATCACATATCGTCACAAAAAGTCAGACCCCTCAAATATGACATCATTAAGCTCCGTCTCCCTTCCCCGAAAGAGCCGTATTTCCTAGTTGAAAATTAACATGTTTAAGATCACTTGTTTTTTTTTTGAATAAACCACTATTGGGGCTAGTTTCGGTGTTGGTAGTTCGAAGACGAGTCCATTTTTATTTCAGCCAATGCACGCAACGTGTGATGATACTTCAAACATCATTAAACAAATTGTAAGTAATAAACATTTAAGAATAAAAATTAAGTTAAACTTTATTAAAAGTAGCGCATTTCAATGTGACGTCAGATTTCTTAAACAACCCCTTTCCTTCGTCATACATCGTCACAAATGCATGACCCCGACCCCCTGTAGGTGTATGACGTCATTTATGGACGGCTCCTTAGATGTTAATATTGGTTTATAAAAGGCATAGGAATGGGTTTTATTAACGACCTAGGAAAATGTATATGTCCATTTTACACGACATTTCATATAGGTGTTCAATATTATCTTCCTAAAGCAGTTAAACCAACTTTTTCGACTCCTCTTTTTTTAAAAGAACATAATTAAACATTGCTTACTCTCTTAGAATATTTTGTATGGAATTGTGAAATTCATGAAAATCAAAATTATTGCAAACATTCAGAATCTTACAGTAGATTTCATACTTTAACTTTACGGTCCAGTACATGACATAAATATAAAATAAATATGGATTATTAAAACATATTGTGGTTGGCTCACAATCTGCCTCGGTATGTTGTTCTGATGGGATATTTATACAAATTACACACACCAAAAAGATGATGAAGTGTCCTGTTCGATAAATAATTGCAGCACATGACAGTAAAATAGCTTAGAAGCGATCAAAACATAATTCGAAAAATAGTGTGTGTTAAAGTCATCCACGAGACCAAAGACTGCAAACGGAGGAAGCTGATTTTGGAGTAGCGCGTGACGATATTTATTCCCCTACCAACAGAACATTTAATTTAATGAGTCTTTTATTAATCTTAATATCTATTTCGTATGGATGTTGCATCGTCAGTCCTGTGCTAGACCTAACCCATTCAACGGCAACTAACGAAGGCAAATTTTCAATTAACATTACCAAAATCCACGTCCGGTAACTAATTAAGGCAAATTATCAAATTTACATTGCTGCTTTGATATGAGTGTATAAAAAAATTCGGACACGTTTGTTAAAAAATCCTTAATGAAGGTAGGCAGTGTGTTTGCTTTGCATTTCTATAGTTCCGGGTTCAGCCCCTGGTTTAACAGGTGCAAGCTTAAGTGGCTACTCCCGCAAGGATGGTTGTGATCTCTAGGTATTCGATTTATCTCGATGACAAACACCATTTGACACCACTATTTGTGCCCTTTTGAATATTTTCCATACACTTTGAAAATTGGTTATCCAAGCGAACAAAGTTTAATCGTCAAGGTCCATACAGTGACTTCAGCGGTATAAAGCTAAAAGAAGGCTAGAAATCCAGCAGAATGATTGACTAAATGGTAACAGTCGCACAAGACGCATTTGCGAATTTTCGTGGATTTTGCCTGTAATCTTTACATTCAATAATAGACCATTTATCACGAGATTGGAATGTATTTTTAGATAGTCGAGGATACGTGTAGATAATTTGTGTGCCCGGTAGACATTTCTTTGTCTTTTCATCCAGGTGACCTTCCCTACTGCCGATGTCTTTTATGTAATTTAGGTGGCTTAAGGATAATTCCGGCTTCTTTTGTTGGCCACCACAAAACAACAAAAGTCGATTGTGCAATGCTTTGAATGGTGTTGTTCTCTTCTGAATACCAGCAACACTAGATTTACGGTACTTACGTAATTACGTGTGTGTGTGTGTGTGTGTGTGTGTGTGTGTGTGTGTGTGTGTGTGTGGATGGATGGATGGATGGATGGATGGATGGATGGATGGATGGATGGATGGATGGATGCATGAATGCATGCATGTACGTACGTACGTACTTATGTATGTATGTATGTATGTATGTATGTATGTATGTATGTATGTATGTATGTATGTATGTATGTATGTATGTATGTATGTATGTATGTATGTATGTATGTATGTATGTATGTATGTATGTATGTATGTATGTATGTATTGTTACGTATATGTGATTAAATTGCTTTTGTGTAAGGTTAAAAATTAGTTTTATTTCATTTGTGTTTCTTTGTATTTAATTACAATGATTTTTTTCCTCGGATTTGGGATTCAATTGTTAGTACTGAGATATAATTTTAGCACAAACTTTGTTTTTTTAAGACGAAATAGTAATACGTGAGGGTTGGTATTTAGTTCGCCTTACCTTGGTAAGTTCAGATGATTGGTCAGCATCACGGACATACTTTCTCTGTGATCAACGTTTGTAAACAACCTTTTTTTATGATTGGTTTTTAAGTCGGTCTGTACCGCAAACGTGACTTAAGTAGCGTAATAAGAGACCACATGACCAATCTCGTGAGATTTGAAATGATATTTTTGAGTGTAAATACGCTTTCTTAATATTTGGTGTTGTTTTTAATTTGTTGCCAGAATACTTTATTCTTCGTCTGATTTTTGGAATTCAATAATTTATTTTCCTGGACACTCAACAAGATGATTTTCTTTTAAAAAAAAATTCTGAAAGATATTCAAGGAAATCAATTCTGGAAGTTTAAGATTTTCTCCCGGTGTTAAATTTCCGTGACATAGTTTCACTTAAATATTTTACCTTGTGATTTGGGCTTTGACGTTGTACTTCATGCTCAGAAGAGTATCAGGTCTGCTTGTACACATGTACGCTGTCATGTACTAGTAATAATGATATGGTTATACTCATCTCTAATGTTTGGTGTGGGCAGAGTTCAAATTACAAGAACCGAATGACGGAAGAATAGATGGACATACAGACGAAAAGACCAAATGGCAGACATACATGACAAATAATAATTTGTTTCAAAAATGCAGATGTATATTAAGTTACAGGTGTGGATTATCAACTCCATGTATACTTTGTGCTTGAAGAACGTATTACTTATTCATCTATTTCCACACTGGAACGCATGCGCATTTCGTCGCTGCAATATTGGATGTTTGTTCAACCTCTGGACCGATGTATGATGACAGAACGTCTAACCATCCAAAAACCTTTCATCCTGCCCTAATCATTTCACGATCAAAGTACACACATTAATAAGGAATGTGGAACACTCCAGAGATTAGAGAAGGTGTGTATTCTATACACGATATATTATATTACTCAACAGTTTTCTCCTACCCAGTGAATCAGTTTCGTCGTGACAGTAGTGCTAACTGATCACTTTTCTTTTTCATTTTTTTTAAATGAGTGGATATTTGTATGACACATTTCAAACCACATTGTTTCTGATTGCTGAAAGAGGCTATGTAAATATTTTTTTAAAACATGTTTCTTAACCATTTATATGCGGTAATATTGTAAAAATTCTAATGATACCGCTAATCTTCATACACTGTGTGTTGTATACCATATTTCAACATACTATCTATGTTATTGCTGCGAGGCTGTGTCAAAACTCTTTTCAACAAGCATTCCTTATGAAATATCGTTATGGGTGTTTGGGGTGGGGTTTGGTTCTGGTTCACTTTAAGTTTATCTCATTTTTCAGTTTCCTACGTAAATGAAAAGACATTGAAATGATTTTATTTTTGCTATAGAGAAATGTCGATTATGATAATTATCTATTAAAAACATCTGTATAACAGTCTCGCCTGGCACTCAGCACTAAGAAGTTAGTGCTAGGACTGGTCGGTCTAGTGTCAGGATAATGTGACTGGATTTGATTTAATGCAACATTTCGGTAGAATTATGCCCCAATGCTAGACATAACTATAAACTACCATACTTAAGACATCATAGCGATATTACACAAAAATTGGTAAAGCAACATTAAAAATCAAAATCACACACACACACACAAACACACACATACTTAATCATATTTAATCTAACAATTCAGATTTGCTTTAATTGTAATGTTTTCTAAGAACCAATTCTTATTTACATTTAATATTTTATGCTTTGTTATGCTAATTTTCACCTGGATATAATTGACTTATTTCGCGGTAATTTTTCCCCAGGACCTATTATATTGCATTCTTCGTAATTTTTCTTTACTTCGTCAGCTTATTAAATAAAAGCTTCGTCACTAGTTGTATTGCAGAACGTGTGAGACAGCTCGGATTATGCAGTAAGAACAACAAAGCGCCTCGGGTCAAGAAGGTCTCACTTCCTTAGTCAACAAAAGTGTCACATTTCGACCTGAGGATTTTAAACAAACTGCGGCGAGAGTTATAGTCTTCAAAATCGACTTGGAATAAAACAAAAAAGGGCATGACAAGCAGAAGATTAAAATTATGTCTGATGTTAGGAACCTTTTCAAGAGCTTGTTTTAAACTTCTTTCGAAAATTATTTCAAACATTTTGTACATTATAAATTGTTCAGCGTGTATTGGATGAAAAATAAAAATTACAATTGTATTCCCTTTTCTCTGTACAAGGCATTCGGTTGTTACTAAAGATATAAACAATGGTATGTTCTAGAAGAATTCTTTGTTTCATTAAACTTTAGACTATGTGATAAGTATGCTATGTATTGCCAAATAGTGTTTATTTTAATTCTTCTCTTACTTTGAAATGCTTTGATACACTTAATCAGAGATATGTATTAAGTTTATCATAACAACCCACAACTTTGTTTGAAATTCATTTCACATATTGCTCACGCACAAGATGTATTGAAGGTGTATTTTCCATTTACAAAAATGGTTCGAATAATTTAAATTGTATATACACTTTTTAATAACACGTTACTCTTAAAGAGTGCTTTTGGCAGAGATAGGCCCAACCTGGTTGGAAATTGAAAATAATGATACGACTGAAACGAGGACGGCTACTGAAATAAATGTCGTCTACGTCACTACTTCAGGGTCATGACCGTTTTATGCTGAATAAGAATATTACATGTATTTAAAAAATAACGTATATGTTATATACTTTCATGGGAACTAATAAATGAAATTAAGCATTTTATGTTGGTCACAACCTTCTGTAATAAAAGGTCACCGGAAAAAAAAGTTTATAATGTACCTGGAAATGAAATGAAACATCCATCCTGCTAGATACGTGTGACATGACTGTCTTAGTGTTGTTAATAGTAAACGTTTTCATGCATTAAATAAATCATGACTTACGAGCAAGCCTATGACAGGACCACGTGACTAGCAGGACTTGCATTACTGGATGCATACCACAAACAACAAGCATTTTAGAAAGCCAAAACTTTTGTCACGAGATTGATCAATCGTGCTTTAGGTCCTATTTCGACTAATACGGAGAAATTAATAACAGCGCTTTTAAGAAAAGAGAAAGATGGTTTGAATATGTAGGTCGCACACATGAATGCAACATAACTGATATAATCAATACGTTTTAGATAAAGTTTGTTCTCCTGTGTTGATTTAGATAGAAATTAATATACATACAGAGAAACTGTGTGCTATTAATATATGAAACAGTATAAAAACGTAACCTGTGTTAGTCGGTCAGTACACCAATTTTGTTATCTCTTTAGACCGATTTAGCATCTCACAATTATTAAAAAGTATTGTACTTATAACCTCATATGTCACAAGTACTAATTAGCTCTCCTAATTATGAGTGACTATGTCATAGTATATCAAATATTTATGGTAAAATTTATTATCGAACCAAATTAATTTTTCTTTCCACTTGGCTTCTTTCTTTCATCTTTCTTTTCCCATTATCTCCCTTTTCCTACTGCTTTAATTTCTCTTTATTTCGTCTCTCCTTTTATGCTGTCGGCAGGTCTGGTATCTTAATTTTGTAAATTCTCTCCGTAATAATGAAACAAAGGTACGTGACTTTTTGCGATGCCGTTCTGGTGCAAAGCCGTTTTGGCGCCGGTCATTTAGGGTGTTAAAAGTGGGACTAATTACGTGCCTGGACTGTCAGGTAAAACATCAGGTTTAGTGACCGTGTTGTCTGATTAATTTGCATTGAATCCAAAATGCTGTTAATTTTATTAACTTGTATTATTTTAACTTACATTTAGGAAGAGATGAAGAACACGAAGCATTTAAGTTGCGTTTACTCATGATAAAGTTACACTTTCGACAGTATATAATTCTCTGGTCATTTTTTCATTTTGTTTGGTATTTATACTCCGCAGTCGGTACTTCAAAGGTAATCAGTTTTCTCTGAAGTTTCGGCAACATTATTTTATTGGTATATTTAAAACCAACAATAAACGGATTGACAGTCGTTCAATTAATTGTAGTTATTTCAGTTCGCGTCTTCAGCTTCTGGGTCGGTCGATTGTATAGGTATAGTCCCGTAGCTTTGAGCGAGGTTATCCCATCTTACGTACTCGGGCCTGGGGTCCACATCCGTGGATCATGACGTAACAATGCACCGTAAAGAAGGGTTCGTCCCTACACACAAGGGATTTGTGATTTATAACCTATAAATTCCAATGCGTTACGTATCCAAATCAGTGGCTTCCTTTCGTAATCTCTTCAAATTTCTCTGCTCTAAATCCATGATTGTATGTACAAATTAAAATATACCACATACATACATACATACATACATACATACATACATACATACATACATACATACATACATACATACATACATACATACATACATACATACATACATACTTACATACATACATACATACATGTGTGTGTCATGAAACAATAAGAAGGAGATATATCTTGTATTGTTAGATCTCGCTGTCAATAATTTGTCACTTGACTGTTTCGTACGGGTACTTGCAGTTAAATTGTGTCGTATCAGGCGAACAAGTCTTTTATCAACCCTTTTCATTGGAGTTGAAAGGCACTGGTAACGATATTTATCAAATGATAAACATTCAAACAATGTCATACTAAAATTTCACATTTATAAAATTTTAAATATAAAGGCTATAAAGCGGTACCGCAAAAAGTTTGAGTCTTAGTGTTTTTGGAAATGCTGTATATTAAAGTTTTGAATGACTTTATGAAATATTTGCACTGAGAATACTAATTGTGTGTGTGTATATATATATATATATATATATATATATATATATATATATATATATATATATATATATATATATATATATATATATCAGGTTTTTCAGTGACACATGTCCGTTTAAAACTATGCTTAAGCAAAGACATAAAAGTCACTATCATCCGCAAAAAAGCAGAAAAAGGAAATCCATATGAGAATCATGAACAAGAATTTTGAATTTTGTTTTTGAGTCTTATTTTACATCGAATTTCCCCCACAAAAGGTACGTCGTTATTTGTGACATCGAATTCCCGCGAAAATTTCGTGGTTGTTCGTGCCTCGGCAGGAGACGCATTTTTAAAATTAAGGGTCAATAAAGGATTGCTCATTAACTGCAAATAGCAGTATCGACGAGTCAGTTCAGTTTCCGTGTCTCGCAACGAAGAAAAAGCAACGAAAGGCTTCTCTGGTCTCGTAGTTCAGCTTATTTTCATTCTTTTCTCATCCGCGTGGTTCCACGCAAATTCCAAACTTCCATCGTCTCTAATCAATATTTAACTCCAAATAACCTATTATTGCATGGATGAAGTGAACAAATTTGATTCAATAAGCATGACAAAGCGCACCTTAACCAGATTAAATTAAATTAATGTCATTTAAATTGAATAGACTGGTTAGTCTCGGCATTTTGTCCTTTCATCCCTGCTACCGGGCAGGCATTATTAGGAAATTCCAGGACAGATTCCTACGGAAAAAAAAGAAAATAATCAGACCTTTAAAGGACTAAGAGGCACATTTATCAAAATAACGTTTTCATGTTGTTTCCCTGAGGGATAATATGTGTTTGTGAGAGGTCATTTTTCAATTTGTTGAACCAAACTTCAAGGCTTAACGGAGGGCTGAATTTTCTCCACAATTAGGTAAAATAGATCTGAATTGTATTCGTTGGAATCGTGGAATCGATAGACGTTTCACACACCCTGATAGATGTAAACAGGATAAACTTTCTCTTGATTAAATAAACTAGATAGGATCTGTTCATCAGTTCTTAATTAAAGCACGCAACAATGGTTTCTTTCAGATACCACTAATCGGTAATTATCTGGGTAACCGGTCAAATTTTATTTTTACATGATAGCTCTCATAGTCTGAGCAAACGTGTTTCGAATTTCCCAAATAAAATGAAAAATGGATTGCCTGTTAATTGATGGTACTGAAATATTTATGTTATGCAGTTTTGTGTTTATGTTAATTGATAGGGTAAGTCAGGGCAGTGCATATGGTGGTGACATAGTTAATACCGGATGCTGATATAAATGTGAATACAAATCTTAAAAGAGTTTGGTTATATAACAACAATCGATAAGGTTATATAACAACAATCGATAATATTATTTATTCAGACACTAGACCACGGAACTAAAAAAGTCAAAAGTACGTTTAGATAGAAATCAAAGCTACATCCACTTTAATGTACACATAGTACTATATTTCCGTTTCTACCTCTGTAAATCATTTTCGTTAGCACCAGCACTTCATTTTCTTCTTCAACTTAATTTGAAGAAAACAAACCCCATTTTTTGTGGTTGTCTATATTTTTGGCTTTTTCAATGATTTGTTCTATTGAGTACTTCTGAAGAGAATTTAAGTTTAAGGAAATAAAATTAAAGAATCAACAAAAATTAGACTTTTTATATAAATTAGTGACTTGAAATATATGTTCAATTCTCGTCAAAGAAATTTGTGTATGACAATTTCCAAACATTTCGTTGCACAGGTGAAGAAGGCGCATGTGGCGCTATGCAAAACGTTTGTGAGATGTCACCCAATAGTTTTGATGTTCTCACTGTTGTTAAATAGTTTAAAAATATTTTCACAAATGTAATATAATTTTCATAGGTGCAATCCGTCTTCTCAGTACAAGACAAATATGATAAAACTTGGGTGCTCCAGTGAAAAGAAATGTCAGTGAAGATACCTGAAAACTTTTGAGAGCATACAGGAGCAAGTTTAGGACAATTGAGCAAACGTTAATCCAGGAATTATCGAGAGCTTTGCTTTTAAGTCAGTTACCATACAGGTAGTCTTTGATAGATTTATGTGCATTCTGAAATTTATATTCAGATACCAAGGTAACGTATTTTGACCGGGAAGTTGCGCTCGTTTTGGCTTGGACTATCTCATATACTTTTTGCTAAGGGTCGATGGACGAGTCGATGATTTGATGGGACTTGATAAAAGTACAGTCTTGTGAAGATCGACTTTTTTTGCCCGAAAGTCTTGTTCTTGGCATGGCCTGAAGACTTCTTGTAAAACGTCAAAGTTCAACACACGACTTGAAAGATATCTGAGGGTTAATCCTTTCACTCTGCATTCTGTACGAGGTTTTTCGGTTTTGTTTCGTGCCAGTTATCCGAAATCTTTGTGTCCACCATTGGTAAAACTGAGAATAGTGCCTTTGAGATTCTCGTCGCTCCACAATCCTAAGCGTTTGTTTTCGATGCGAGGGTGATAGCCTCCAGGTCCAGTGATCTACATTAAGCATATTCGCACACCCAAGGATACAATGAATGAACACTAATGCAAACCGATTTGTTCTTTTTGATATTCGTCGGCTTCCCACAACAAAAGTGTAGCAGTGATCCATCATCGTGGATTAAAGATTTAATCTCCACAACATCGTAATTTTCGACGATGAGTACAACGTCTGGATATTTTTGAAATGCAGATTGTGGTCATGTTCCCACATACTTCCCACTTAGCATAATTGACTTTCCAAACTCAGGCGTCATTGATACGTTTTGTTGTCAAACTCATGCGTTATTGATACGTTTTGTTGTACCACTCCTCCATCTTCGACAAAGGATTTTTAAGCTCTCGTTGAAAAGAGAAGGTGGGGCATCAATGAAATAAACATACGATCTTTGGATTTCCTAACTCCAAGCCATCCGCGGAGAAAGATCCAGTCTTCTTTTCTACTCCGTTTCTAGCATGTTGTATTCACATTTCTTGATTTTCAAACAAGTATTTATGGGCCTCGAGTGGCCGAGTGGTCTCTAAGCGCTGTCCGTTACGGATAACTGCCATCTCACCTCTGTCTGCGTGGGTTCGAGTCTAGGATTCGGCGAATGAGGATATGTGAGAAAGCTTGCCAGTAGCTTCTCGTGGGTCGGTGGTTCTTTCCGGGGATTTCCCGGTTTCTTCCTCCACCAATAATACTGGCCGCCATGAATAGCCTATCGTGTGCTGAAAAATAGTGTTAAGCCCAACAACAACAACAATCAAACAAGTATTTTGCCAATTTAAAGCTTTGACGGATTCTTACTACTGTGGTGGTATAATTTCTAGTTTGTTCGAAGGCACGCCTTTATTTTGGGTACACTGATCCAAATTTATGCTTTGATAGACGCTTCCTAGAGATCCATACATGCCTAATCCATAACATACAAAAATATCGAAGCCAAATTGAACATATTTTTAATAAATATATCTGAAAATCAAACGAGTCTGAAGAGAAAGCTTGGTACTAAGTGTAGGAAGCTTCTCCTTGTTCTATTCAGATACAGCCAGGGTCGCAGTAATGGACTTCAGTTAAGTATGGGAGCATCCCGTGTTGATTTTCTTGGTATTGAAAATGAGTCGAAACTATCCTTCAGCCATTTCTGTCATTTCAAACGTTTTAGGCATTCTAGTCAAAGGAATGGGAACATTGTCACACATAAGACAAGAATAAGAAGGCCTTTATCGGCAATCATCCATAATTGAATAAGGCCTTAATAGACAAAATTCCATAATACAATAAGGCCTTAATGGACACTTGTCCATAATTAAGGTCTTCATAGGCACTGGTCAAAACTGAATAAGGCCTAAATAAACACTTATGATGAATATTAAAATACAGACTTTGACAGAAAATAAAAACGTAAAACAAGTAATAAGAATAAAAATAGTTATGATATGTCTACGTTGTTCGTAAGTCAACGAAAGAGCTGAGATGAATTTCGAAAAGATAAGACATGTTTTGATAAATAGAGGCTTTTATGAATATCTTAGAAAAAGTATTATAATAGACATTCATCCAGCAAAACGGACTGATGTGTTAATGAAGTTTGTTCTTTATATTAGGATATCTTGACTCTTAATGGCATTTATGACTGTCACAGATGTTAGGTACACAATTGTTATTTCAAACGTATAACTTACTCTATTTGTTCATACTGTTTTATTATTCATGCCACGTTTTTATTGGTAATAGGAACGTTGAATTTTTGCTTTGAAAGTTAACTCGATAGTCTCACGTTGTTAAATGCGTTGAATTATTTATTTTCGCTGTTGTATCGATCTAAAGTGATGCATATCACCCAGCTTTTCCTGCAAGGTAAGGGCTAAATAAATCGAGAATACTCTAAATACCACAGTAAATAGTCCGTGCCTTTTTAGGGTCTATATCGTTTATCCAACAGTTAAGTTCTTTATCACCTACGCAAAGGAACATGGAACCTGGCATAAAAAGGAGCAATTATTTGATAAAGACGATAATGAACTTATCGATTGTTTTTATCAATTAATTTTTCTATTATTGGACGCTCTTTCCGTTTCACGTTTTGTGTACACACTTTGTATAGTAGGCACAAATAATATAAATCGTGCACCCTTCAGTGTCTGGAAACAAATTTACCCTGATTGAATGTTAAACTATAAATGCGTTACTCCATCCGTCTGTGGAGTATCCGAGCTAATTTGTATCTAATACAATTGGAATATTTTAATTGGTTTATAAATGATTCTAGAATTAATTTTGACCCCATTCTTGAAGGTTATAGTATAGATGGAATTGGTGGAACTGGAAGGAGATGTAGGTTGACGCCGTTTTGAACGGAGCTATTTTGCATCGTCTTCGTGTACCAGCTAAGAAATACGTTCACAAACAACTTCGTGTACCAGCTAAGAAATACGTTCACAAACAACTCATCGTCATATTGAAATTAGTTGCAATATGCCATTTTTTTTTGTTCATGGCACTAAATGGGTGAAAACGATAAAGATTGTAAATAATGTACGGTCCATTTATTGGATGTTGTGTTTACAATGGTTTCAAAGTATCGAGGGTAGAAGTAAGTTCAAGCGAATTAACGCAATAACAAGGAAATCGTCCTATTTTGGAACATTTGTTTACATGAGTAATTGAAAGAGGATAGTTTATGGTAATTTTAGCGATGGCATACAGTGATATTTTCTAGGCTCAAACAGTTAAATTTATCATTTTTTTTTAGATTTTGCGTTTCTATTTCATCGAAAATCAATTATCAGCATTTTAATCTGCATAATCGATTGGTAGCAAACAAATGGTTGACATTATATACGAGTTATCTATGTGTGTGTTGTGCATGTGTGTGTGCATGTGCGTGTGTGCGTTAGAAAGCATTTACAGGCAGCAAACATCAAAAGGGATTTTCAAAAGAGACAAGGAATAAAAAATAAAACAACAGTCGTACCAACAATGATTCATTGAAAATGAAATTGTACTTCCACTAATCTCGTAAACTTTTATTTATTTATATTTTATTATTATAATTGATATGTTTTAGAACATATCAAAGGTGCTTCCAAAAACAGTCTTCATTAGCTACTTAAAGAAATAAAAAAATTACGCCTAGTCGTTTTCTTTTATTAAAAATGTAATTCCTTATTGAACCTTTTAATGTAGCATTGGTTCGACAGATTCTGAGAATTTAATCACGTGACGGTATATATCTATTGGCACACACACACACACACACACACACACACACACACACACACACACAACACAACAACACTTTTAAATATTGGTATATCAAATTATGATCGGCCCAGGGCGCATTAACACGCATATATAAACATTGTTTCAATTGGGTCCTATCCAATTTATAGATTAATGATGAATATCCACTAACAAAATAATAGAAATTATTAATAATCACAGCTTTTTAAATGAATTAAACATGGTACACCATTTCATAGCACTTCTCTCTCTCTCTCTCTCTATCTCTCTCTCTCTCTCTCTCTCTCTCTCTCTCTCTCTCTCTCTCTCTCTCTCTCACACACACACACACACACACACACATATGCATAAAGGACAAAATATGCAGAAATGTGGAGTGAGAGAGAAAAAGAGGTTGGGCCACATGAAACCTTTGGAACTGAACTCACACGAAGTAAACTACATGAACCTGGTTCGTCTTAACGCTATGTGTACACTCTCTTTAGAATTGGCACAAAGTCTGTAATGTATTTAATGTTTGGTTTCGCTTTACTTATCTTAAACCCATAAAAAGGTTCTAAAAACCGATTATAATTAAATGTGAAAAGGGATGTAGGTCCCCACACACCACACCCGTTTTCTCACTGGGTAGGTTGGTTAGGCAGCAGACTAATCGACCAACATTGGTATTTTCCCATCTCATGAGTTAGTTTCTCGAGTTTCCCTACTGGTCTTAATTTTCCTGACATACCACGTACCACGTAACCTCTTACCCATACTCTGGGGGCCCCGAGGGGCCGAGTAGTCTAAATCGCTCACCGTTCCGGATTACTGCAGTCTCACTGCTGTCTGTGTGGGTTTGAGTCTCAGCCTCAGCTAATGTTGCTATGTGAGAGGGCTTGCCAGTATCTTCTCGTGGGTCGGTGGTTCTTCCCGAGGCATTTCTAGGGTCCATTCTCCGCCAGTTATACTGGCCGCCATGTATAGCCTATCTTGTGCTGAAAAATAGCGTTAAACCCTACAACAACTTACCCGGACTTTGAAGGTAGTTGCACCAGTAGCAACATTATCATTTCCGTCCTGGTGTCTAGCGGTTGACGCGGTCAATGGCAAAAGGGATACGACCGATCTTATATGAGCTCTGTCCATTGACATTTAGTTATCTCTGACATATCATGGACAGTTGCAACCTGGCAGAGCTCATCACTCTTAAGGCTTTTGTTGTTCTTGTTGTTGAATGGTTTAACACCATTTTCAGCACCAGATAGACTATACATGGTGGCCAGTAAAAATGGTGAAGGAAGAACCCGGGAAAGAACCACATACCCACGAGAAGTTACTGTCAAGCTTTCGCAAATATCCACAATGGCCAAACCCGAGGCTCAGACCCACGCAGGCAGAAGTGAGATGGTAATGATCCGTAACGGTGACAGATTCAGACCAATCGGTCAATCACCCACCCAACCACCCCAGGAGAAAACCACAGCCGATATCCATGTTACCGTATGGCGCGCTCAGGTCTCGAACATGTGGCCGTCGACATCAACTTGGAAGACTTCCGCCCTGTGATATCATGTTACTACTAACGTATTTCTCCCATTGATAGTAAGACTTTTGGAGACGGAAATATTTTAAATCTTCTTTTACAAGTTTTATCTTACCCAATGCATGTCCAATCAAAGTAAGCTCCGTTTTGATAAACGTCAAGCTAGGTAGCTCTTGGTGACATTAATTTTAAATCTTAAAATGATTCAGCCAGGATTAGAACCCAGGACCTCTTGCAAAGAGAAAAAGACTAGATCACTGGACCAGATTTTTATATATATTTATATATTATGTTCAGCAGTAACATAATCTTTACTTCTAGTCTGTTTTATGTAGTTTTCATTACACTAGAAGAATGACATGGAGTTTGCAATCATAAGTTAGACCTATACTGCTGTAATGAGGATATGAGGAAGCAAATCACACACACACATACACACACACACACACACACACACACACACACACACACACTTTGTTGTGGTGGGATACCTGGTTTTTGTTCATTATCTAGAGGTGATCACTGACGGTGTAATTTGCCCGAAATGAGTAAATGTCAATAAAAAGTATGAAACTTATGGGTGGAATAAATAAAGATCTGAGTAGATATATAGAACTGAATAACACGAGCCCCAGATACAAATTAAGACAAATTTTAATCAAAATTCAAAATAATAAAATTTACAAACAAGTGTGATAAACGTCACAATTTTAAAGATAACTTTATTTCTTTTTAAATCAACAAAATTCAATAAATTTCCAAAATGCAAATAAGATTATACCAATATCTGATCTGTTAAGCAATAAAATTAAATCATCATCAAACCGAGTGAAAGTTAGAATAACTCTGCCTCGTATCGATTCATAACCTGATGTATCGACTCAGTCCAATTTTATACCGACTGTTCATCTTGACTTCCTTGTGCCGGTAAGTCTGGGTCTTCTCCACTTTTCCCTTCCTTTTTCCAAATTCTCCGGTATCTGGCCTCTTTCGGCCCTTCTGACTTTGTGTATCCCCTTATGGGTTTATAATGCGTGAGACGTCCTGTCACGTCTGGGTAATCTGACTCATGAAGCTATCTCCCCTTCCAAATTAAAAACAAAGCACCCTAAATCTTCCGTCACATTATACTGGGGGTAAATCATTAATCTTACCCCTCGTTTCGTCAGATTTATACATTATATATATATATATATATATATATATATATATATATATATATATATATATATATATATATATATATATATATATATATATATATATATAATATCAATAGCAAATCGTTCAAAAATTACTTTATTATTCCATATAAAAGATATAAAAGTAAGCAAGAAAGAAAAAGAAAGAAAGAAAGAAAGCAAATTTAAATGACAAGAGTCATATTATTCTTGATTCGTGTGTAAGAAAAAGACATGTATTGTTAATATGCACCTTAATGCCCAAATGATGGCACGAGTACATCACACAATGGGAACTAGATGGCCGAGCAGTCTAAAGTACTCGTGTTTAACATCACTGACATCTCACTTCTGACTGCCTGGGTTCGAGTCTCAGGCTTGGCCATTGTGGGATTTTGAAAATGCTTTCAGTGGGTAGGTGGTTAGTACCGGAGTTTTCATTGGTTCTTCCTCCCCAAGTTATATTGGCCGCCACTTGAAGACCTTTTAGTGAATATTGCGTTAAAACCATCATGACATCAACTACCCATAACGTCATAGTCTTCGTTACGGTGGACTCGAGTGAGACAATTTAATCTTGGCCGAAACATTACCATGTGGGTATTTTTTTTAGCTTAAACTTTGTTTTACCAAATTTGTGCAAAAGTTACATAAATGTGTCATAATTTATTTTGACAAGGTTTTATTTTTCTAAGCATACTTTAGTGCATGAATCGAGTTCTCTGCAAATTTCCAGACATTTTCTTCTTCTAATCTCTATCCGATTGAACACCACATGGACTCTGAAGTAAAAATATTATAGTATAAGAAATCAAGGTTTAGATAATTCATGAACATCCTATATCCTGACTGATTTAATTGTATCTTCCAATTTTAACCTTATTACCTGCTATAAAATTCCGAAGCATTCCAAATATTACACGAAACGTATTAGTGAATATTGAGTTCCATGGCACCATCGTGAAAACTGTTTTGCGATGAATTTAAGATAAAAATGTCAAAGAAATGTGCTCTAAGCAATAACAGAATGTCGATCATATTATTAGCAACGTTGACACTACTCGTGCAAGCAGCACGCTATTGACACCATTAAAACCCCATCATTTTGTGTCGACCAACGCCTACTTACGATGTAAATATTATAACAAAACCATTAATATCAACTTAATTATGACCCTCGTGACATATTCAAGGTTTCTGAGGGGTTTCACAACAGCTTCAACAATCTTTCATGGGATTGTAATGTGAAGAATAATTAATGCTTTTAAGTGGAAATTATGGGGTACTACATCTGTCTTCGGAGAGGGAATTTCACAAAACTTGAGCCGTTGAGTGTGCAGTTATACTGAAAGCGCGAACAAATTGCTGGTATATTAGTTTTACCGTCGTATCACGTTACCATCGTATTACATTGCCATCGTTTTACGTTCCCATCATATTACATAGAAGTCGTATTACGTTGCCATCGTATTATATAGCCGTTGTATCACGTTACCATCGTATTACATTGCCGTCGTATTACGTTGCCATCGTATTACATAGCCGTTGTATCACGTTATCATTGTATTACATTGCCGTTGTATTACGTTGTCATCGTATTAGATAGCTGTCGTATTATATTTCCATAGTATTGCCTACTTAGTTTCCATAATTAATGCATTAAGTTTTTTCCTTGAGAATGGACTTTGATGAATTTTATAATAAAAGCCACAAAACATGTTAAAAATCCAACTGATTGTCATGAAAAAAAAAATCAATGGTCTAGCAAGAATAATATATGACAACGTTGCTCATTTTTTAATCTTTAAATTTATTCCATTTCAGGCAAGGATATTATCAGGACGTGTTAAGCATTGGATCATTTACTCAGTTTACATACGCAATAATTAATAAACAATTAACTTAGGTATTTTGTATGCTATAAAAAAATATTTTTGACATATCTGAAAATGATTAGCTTCTGCAAACGTAAACCATCGTGAGTCAGGTATGAGTCACACGCAGCCAACGTGCACTGTTCGCTTCCATGAAACAGCTGGCACATGTTCACCTGATTTGCTCAATAGATGCTGGAACATTTGTTAAAATACTTATTTTAAAGGATATGCACACTCTATTTCTTTCATCAATGTACCACCATTAAAGAAATCTTAAAAGACAATTTTCTCTAAAACACTGTCATCTAATATTGGCGTGCTTATCGTGATCTAAGGTAGTTGAAATCATTTGATATTAAGCTGATACTATCCTTTCGATATTCATACAGATGCTTTTGAAACTAATCTCTCTTAATCTCCCATAACCAGATGATGGTGTTGGAACTACTTGTTTTTATAATAAAATTATTTTTCATAAAATTACCTTTTGTAGATAAGCTAATATATTTTGCATAATAAATTAACTTCAAGGCTACTGTGTATAGTTAATAAGTTTCTTAGTAATTTTAATCTTATTTGTTTGAATTTACTGCTATGGGAAGACTTTAATAAAGTAAGAATATTAGCGTAGGATTTGGATTTGGAAACGAGTGCTGAAATCTTACAAAAATCCACTTCCTAAAAAAAAAAAAAAAAAAAAAAAAAAAAAAAAAAAAAAAAAAAACCCTTACCTTGAGAATTTAGTATGGATTACATACATGATTCACAACTAAATTCACTATGATCATAACATAACCTGATGAGCGTGAGTAAAATTAATATAATAATACATAACATTAATAAATCATACAAATAATACATTTTGAAAAAGATTACAGGTTATTTCTTGCATGCCTTTATTAAATAACCTAACTATTTATACAAAAGTTAATACATTCTATAGTGACTTGCAAGTATAACGGAAAGACAAAGAACTAAGTGGTTCAAGAATTGAGAATAGTTATTTCGTAAATTTCAAGGACCTATATCCAGCTTGTGTGAATAAGTATTATATGGTCAGTATTTAAATGACATATATGAGAATATGACATTATGCTGAAAGCAGACAAAACACTATTTCATACTCGTATTTTATTTGCTTACATACTTACATGGAAATCCTGAAATGCCAAATTGATAAAGAGGACATCTTTTTGAAAGTACAAGATATGTTAATTCAGATAAATTGATGTACAATAGAGTAAATGTAACCTTCATGATTATCCAGCAAAAAAAGATAATAATCTTCAATTTACTTGTATTCCACCTTATAGAGAATTAATTAGTATATTTATAATTTTGCCTTCATGGGTATTCAGATGGCCGTATTTTGTATCGTATGTGTTGTGATACGCAATAGTTTTATATAACAGGCAAGTTAGTCACGTGATCCTATGAATAGTTATGAGACTGAATATGTTGCTTCAGCAGTTAAGACGGAAAAATTATTTTCAAGACAATAAAAGGATAGATAAGGAAAATATACAAGCCACATAAATGGCTCCATGTAGAAAAAAATTACATGTGATAACAACATATTAAAAATGTTAGAGTTAAAAATGTTGTGGTTTCAAACAGTAGTTCTTGACTTTTCTATACGAAAATAAAAACTGCACTCGAGCTTAGTATTGGTTTATTGACGGATGTTCACACCAATCAATTTACATGCCCCACGTGCAAAACTGTGTCAGCTGATGAATTCGGATACTATCACATGACTCATTGCTGCACAGATGTTTCATGGTGGGAACAATAAGGACACGCTGCAGGGAACAGTAGCGATGTCCTCATAGTTAACAATCTCTTTAGTTAGATCCAGTTAGAATACAAAAGGAATGAGTCACTGATTTTAACGAAGAAAATTGATTCTGGCAATCAATATTAAAGTCGGATTATACAGCGAGTCGTTTGTGAAATATCACTAATGGTGCCTGTACTTTGAGATTCTACGGTAGAACCTGATACGAACACATAATACAGCCAAGTGACATTATATTTTACCATCTCTTAGTTTTGGCTGAAAAGTAGGAGTAATAAACTCTAACCTAAGTTGTAAAAGTTGTGAGCAGAAAACACCGAATTCATTGTTTTAAAAACCAATTAACACCATATATCTAGGACCAGACATGCACAAAATTCAAACTACCATTTATTTTGCCCTTGTAAGTTAAATGTTTTAGCATTTTTGAATTTTAATAGGTATATTTTAAATTTGCATAAGAAAGTTTAGTCAGGTAATGAAAGTGGAAATATATAAAATGGAAATAATATTAGTGATGCGTGTGTGTGTGTGTGTGTGTGTGAGAGAGAGAGAGAGAGATTTTTAACGTAGCTCTAACAATATTTCACTCATTTAGCTATGATGTCTGAATTGTGACACTTT
Organism: Potamilus streckersoni; assembly: GCA_016746295.1. Taxonomy (NCBI): domain Eukaryota; kingdom Metazoa; phylum Mollusca; class Bivalvia; order Unionida; family Unionidae; genus Potamilus; species Potamilus streckersoni. Next base: position 1,961,438 of record JAEAOA010001395.1, read on the forward strand.
ATAGTGATGTGTAACATGATGTCCCCACACAGTCACATCATCCTTATACTAAACCGACCAGTTTTAACACTAACCTCTTAATGCTGAGCGCCAAGCGATGCATCTGATAGTACCATTTTTGAAAGTCTTTATTATAACTCGGCCGGGGTTCGACCTATCGCATCCGAGGCAGACGCTCTAACCACTAGTTCTCCGTAGCGGTTGATGATGATAATGACACAAACATAATTAAACAGGTTATAGAGATAGACACAGTAATGCATCAAATGAACTCATCTTTTGACTAACGGCACTCTTCTTTTACTTCTCCTATAAACACACGGACATCTCTCTCTCTCTCTCTCTCTCTCTCTCTCTCTCTCTCTCTCTCTCTCTCTCTCTCTCTGAGCTTTCAATAAATAAATGTCTGTCCATATTTATTGAATTGATCTCATTGGTTTGTTTTAGACATGTTTGCCGTGTATTGTCCACTATTTAGCGATGAGAATCAGAATTCGAACAGTAGAGATCTTCCCTGAAAAAGGCAGACCTTATAATTTATTCTGTATACGACCATTTAATTCACATTTTTATTCAGATGATCTAATGTAATTTAAAAAAAAAACGTTTGTTTTTCTTTATTTATTTTTTTTATACAAAAACAACCTTAAATAAAATTAATTTAATCTTTTTAATCTCCTCTTTCTCACTAACTTTTGGATAAGACTCCATGAACTCCTAGACTATAAAAAGTATAAATACTTGACTTAGCAGCCAAAAGCGTCAATAATTAGATAGTAAACAATTCTCGCTCATTTCGGTTTGTGCAATAAAAGAAATATAAGTTCTAGAATCTTAATTCCCTTGGGTGGGGTAACTCAAGAGATGTTGGGGTAACGTTTTACTTACCAAGTAACTTCATTGAGACGCCTTAATTGAACGTTGCTTTAAATACAATACAGCACTAAATACATTTACATACCCGGGGTGGACTGCTACAACCAATACCAAAGCCACACGGCGCGAGAAATGCCATATTTTGAAAAGAGTATATGGCATTCTAAAGGTGGGGTTAACTTATGGCATAGTTATGGGTACGTTATACTTTGATTCCGAATAATATAACAGGACACAAAATAATCAAGAAGAATAAACATTCTAGATACAGGGTATTTTAAGATAAATTCAAAATATCTTGGATTATAATAACAAATAATATCTGTGAACAAAATTACATATATCCCCATCAATCTGTTAGTAGAGATACTAACAAAACTTGGACGATACGATAGCAATATCACTATACAAAGCAACAGCTACCGTTCATGCTACTATTCCACCTGGAAACTTTATTCCTGATCTACATTAATTCTGTGACTAAATATAATTACAAAGCGGAATTTTAATTACACTATGCACATATCAATCGAATTAAGGACACCATTAAGGTGATCGTCAACATATTTGAATATAATGCTTAACAGCGTACTACATTTCAAAGTGGTATTCCTTTGTCCAATACTGGTTCACCATAGCATACGTAAACAGGGCCGATAATAGGGGTGGGGTAGGGGGAAAGAACAGGGGATATATCCCCGGGCCCTGGCCTAGCAACTATTTTTTAATTGTATGAAAGACAAATTTGTTTGAACTAGAACTAGGAGAGGTCCAGGCGTTTCTTACCCCATAGCTCGTGATCGCTCTCTTCTGCCCTGCTGATTTCTTGTGCTATTGTACCATCAAGTCTGCAGACATATTATATGTTGTATCTCGATACTATTTTCGAGGAAATATATGATAAGACTATTCAGTAGAAACAGAAAGTGTTTATTTGGAACCATTGTGAATTATTTAAAACAGTTCTGAACAACGCTATTTTGACACTCTATGACTGTTTTTGGATCTGAAGTTTATACAATGTTTCATTGTTTTGAACTGTACTAGAACTGTTTCAGGATTATTTTGGATTCAATTAATAATAATGTAAGTTCCTCTTAAATATTCTTTCATAACATTTATAATTAAATTGTTTGTTCAGCTTTAAGAAACTTGTTGGTTTTCCTTATTTCGTTACATAGTTCATGGCCACAGATTAGCAACAATCTCTTGGTACTGTATTTTGTATTATCTGTATGTACTGTATTTTGTCATATCTATAGGTATTGTATCTTGTACAGTTATGCAGGATATGTTTTAATACCATCGATAGATGTTGTATTTTGTACTACTTATAGGGACTGTATTTTGCACTATCTATAGGGATTGATAAAAGCACATACTTCGACAAAAATAAAATTGGTACTTTTTAGAAAAGTACCTATAAGGATGTGAGTGAATTATTACATGCATATCCCATTTATGAAATCAGTCCAGGTACATGTTTTCCTCTCTTCTTTTGTGGTTATAATAGGACCTGCACTATGAAAGGAAGAACATGAAATTCTGTTGAATGATAGGTCTCGTCTTCTTAGCATGTACTGTACAATAATCAAAAACTTGGCATAATCAATTTGGCAAGATATATAGGTCATAAGAGCCATATTTTATTTGTTTTGGTTGTTAATGAACGTGGCATTAAATACAAAATTGCACGATACATGATTGTCTTGAAAACTTAAAAGCTCTAAAGAGTGTGTGGTGTACTTTAAACGACTTGCATTATCTTTTGCTTTAGCGCAGCAGATCAAAATGATTTCACTGCTTGGAGACATCATTGCTATGAATTCAAACAATTTCAACTCATTAACGACAGCAATGATCAATCTTTAATTACCACATAAATTAATGTAACAAAGGATCAAAATACACTTACTATTTTGGAACATTCATGTCTTTTCCTTCAAGTCTAGAAAGAAATCGCTCCATTCACATGGCACAATGTGAACGTCGGATCTTTATCATGTTCAAACATGATTGTCAGCCTTTTAACGTTTAATATAATCTGAACTGTAGATTTTTCGACATTTTTAACCAAACAGAAAAAAAGGAAATACAGACACGACCTAAATTTCACTCAAATTTATAGATCAGTGCTCTTGGAAGTGTTGTCCCTAATGTTCCTAGCACTATTAGCAATGACAATTCGTGCGGTTCTATTTAGAGCCGATCCAATTAGGTTTTGGATGTATTTGATCAGAATCTATAACATCGTATACAACTTTAGAAGTGTGTCAATGAATCAAATAAGTTCAATCCGATGATTGTTAGATTCGTTTTCTACCATGCATTGTATTGTCATACTGTTATTTATCACGTTAACACCTATATCCACTCATTTTCCCCTACATTGCATGCACAATCATGATATCATGATAAGAATATGTTCTTTGTGTTACTTTTACTTCGCGCAGAAGGGTGCACTATTGTTCTATATTAATATAATTTTGTCTTGCATCCAGATAGTAAATACAATCCAATACCATTAAATATTATCCGCCACACCATGCTGGTAAACAGCGTGCATTCTAGATAAATCATCTACCATTATTGGAAACTTTTCTTTACGCGGATGAAAAAGAAAAAAAAAATTGAGACCACAAAATGTCAGCATGTCTAATCAGCAATCAACATTCTAAAAATTTAGATAGCGGTTTCAATTGGTTGAATGCCATTGATGACGTCTTAGTAAAGTTATTGTATAATTATGGTGTAATCAAAGATAGAATATTATCTAGATTTGGCCATCCAAATTATTGGGATGAGCAAACTGAAAAGCACTTTGGATTTTTTAAAAAACTATATTTGGTTCAATGCAGAAAATTACTTCTTTTTTACTACAAGAATTTGTAAGACTTTTTTTTTCAAATAGTCATCATCATCATCATCGTCGTCATCATCATCATCATCATCATCATCATCATCATCATCATCATCATCATCATCATCATCATCATCATCATAAGCAGCAGCAGCAGCATTTCTCCCGTGACCTAACTCCGTTTTTCTCCGTTCTCCGCCGCTCTTTTGGACTTTGCGAAGTGAATGCCTGTCCACTCTTTGATGTTATCTTCCCAACTCTTGTCTGTCTGTCTCGTTTTGTCTTTCATCTCATTATTCTCTGTATGATTGTCTTTGACAGGCCAAATGAGCGTGATACGTGACCATACCATCTTAGTTTGTATTTTTTTGCGGTGGTGAACAGATCTTCTTAGAATCAATTACACTTTGGATTATAATGAGCAGATTCTCATTAGAAATGTGGTCTAAGCATGAGATGTTCAGGATCCATGGATAACATCTCATCTCTAAGGCATGGATTCTTTCCTCTAGTTCCGGTATCAGGGTCTACGTCTCACATGCGTACAGTAATATGAACATGACGATAGAGCACAAAAAGACTGATCTTAGATTAAAGAGCAATGTTGCTGTTATTCCAAATAGGCTTCAGGCTACCCAGTGCAGTTGTTGTCTGACAATCATTGAAAGAACCTCAGGTGTGGTACTCGAAGCTTGCCTCTGTGCTCAGCTTCTGTCTATTCATTATTATTTCTTTATGGATGCGAACTTGGACGGTTCAGCTCTGATTTCATTTCCATACCATAGTAATGCTTGGTTTAGACGGTTCACTAAGGTTTCCAGTTATTCTTCATCTCCTGCTAAGCTATCGATATTATCAGGTTCGTGATTGTTCTACCTCGAGCAATGACACTTCCTTGTGGTCTTGTGGTCTTCCAAGGCATCAGAATGATACTTTAAATGTGTTTTGAAGATAGTGTGTTAGAAGAGGCAACACTGTCTGACTCAGACTGTGGTTCGGAATCAAGCCATTATATTTCCAGTGACAAGAACTGCGTTTGCTCAGGATCTCTCTGGCTTTTGCCTATTACTGCCGTGTTGAAGGTGGTGATCAATTAGTCTACGTTTATGTCTTCAGCATCTACAATTGTGAGTAGTGCAAATTTTCCATCTAGTGATGCACCGGATATAGTGTCAGATTTTAAAGCCCAAACCTGATCATAACCTATCTTGGCTTCTTGAAATTCATCAGACGAAGTTTGATATATTTATTAGCAAGTTATGGTCGCTTCTTATATCGGCTCCATGAAAGCTGCATGTTCTGGCAAGTACCTATCCTAGACGGAAACGCTACCTCACAAAGCTTTAGTCAATCTGGCAGTGGTGTTTTCTGTCTGAACTGTGCCAAATCCATCTTCTAGATGGTTTCTGGGGACAAAGGTGTTTGTTAGCACTAGATTATTGCAGATAGCAGGAGGCAAATATCAGGAGCTTCAATCCTCTTGCATAGACTGTTGATTTCCTGTGCGTCTTCGTCTACCTTGGCTTTCCAGTCTGCTTGAATATCTAGCATATCCTTCTTGATCGTTTAGTCAGTGAGAGTTTAGAGATGGTCGTAGAACGCATCCACTTCTTCGTCACACTGGTTAGATGCTGTGATGGTGATATTGAAAGGAAAAACCTTAAGCGGATGGTAATCCTACTGTACGCCACGGGTCTGAATCTCATGACTGCACTCACAATGTCCTTGTGTACCATAAATCAGACTCCAGGTTCATATTCACTGAAGAAAATCACGTGTCCTTCATCGGTTGATTTCTCTCCAAAATTCTTCCAGTGCATCCAGCAGAGTCCAAGGATGTGCCACTGGTACCATCCTATCTCATGGGGTAGCTCCTCAACTTTTCCTATTGGTCGTAATGTCCTGACATTTTACGTTCTAATGTTACCTCTTACCCGTACTTTAAAGGTGTTGCACCAGTAACATACTTATCACTTCCGTTCCGGTTAGTTATCACTTCCGTCCAGGTTTCTAGCGGATGGCGTTGTCATTGGTAAAAAGGGCTGCGACCGATTCGGTATGAGAACTCTCCATTAAAATTTAATAATATCTGGCGTATCATGGGCACTTGCAACCTGGCAGAGCCCATTACTCTCCAAGCTGAAGACCACGGCCAATATTAACTACCATCCTATTTCTTCAACAGGTAGGAAGACTCGTGGAATCGGAAGTGTCTTATATTTTTCAAGTTTTATCGTGCCTACTACTTGTCTAGTCTAAGTAAGTTCTTAATATTAATCATCAAGCTAGGTTGCCGTTGGTGCAATTTTTTTTAAAAAAAATCATAAGATGACCCGGCCAGGACCTTTTACATTCTGCATTTGAGGCCGACGTTCTAATCACTTGACAATTGGGCCTGTGTTTCACATATATTATAGTATTTTTAAAATTTGCTGTAAAGGGAAAGAATTATGTCGATCTATGAAGAACACATTAAGCTGGACAGATGAACGATTACTTGGATTTACGGGGACTGGCGCGTGTTTAAATCGCTGTAGCATACTAATTGGCTAATGTCACGGTCATGGAAGCATTGGTTCTCGATTAAACCTTAGTTTAATTAACGCGGAAGGATATGGGTCAACTTTGATCTGTATGAAGAACTATCAATTCTGAAAGTTACCAGGAAGTTGTGTTGGGTAATCTGAGGTTGTCAGACTAACTGCATTTTGTCGAGCCTAGTTCAGGCGGGTTATATAATTTGGATTGGTTACGTCAAATAAGGGGCATGGTTCCACATAAAATTTCTAGGGCTTTTATGTGCGTCATCGCAAAATTAGAATCAGTCAATACCATTTTCTGCAGGAGAAAACAAGGATAGAGGACACCGGGTCGAATTTAGAAGAAATTTACTCGTAATTAGGATCCATGGGATTTTGGATGTCCGGAAAAATCTACTAACTCAATTCTGGCGGAAAAAGCATGAAAAAAGAAGGTATTCCGTATCCGTCTCACGTAATTTCTTGATATCATTATGACCATTTCTGATTTATGCTTTTTATATTTGCATGAATTTATTTAGTTAGATTCGTAGATCAATTCTCTTGACATGATTACAATGGTGGGACGAATTGTTGATTTATGTGCTTATATTTGCATGAATGTATTTGGTTAGGTCAATTTTCTTGATATGAATTCAACCGTGCAAGTTCATCTATATGAATCCATACAATGATATTCTTTATATACGTTTCATAAATCTTTTGAATATATAGTCTCGATTATTATAGGTAAATATGTATCTAGAATTTCATGCCTTACTTTAGTGATATGAATTACGAGTATCTGTAAATTCTCCGATTTAGACAATTTCACGTGTGCTAAAAAGACTTGAGGCATATTGACTCAAATTAACGTTGTTAAACCATGTGGAATTAATGTTGTTAAACCATGTAGTGAGATTTCATATATGTTAGAGACTTGAACGTGTATATTCACCATAAATACCGCTTGTATAAGCTTATTTGTCTTTGAAATTGGTTGAATAATTTAAATCAAACAAGATGTGTAGTTATCAACTGTAATGCATTATCACAACTGTCTATGAATGTTATTGTATATAAATTTTGATTAAATGTTATGACATGTACGGGGTTTGTCTCATTCTGTTCTATGTATTTGCTCTGATCTTTACCTATTCAACATATAAGTTTCACACTTTATATTGATATCACTCGCTCCGCGCAAATTACGTCGTCAGCGATCATTTCTAGATAACGAGAACCAAAACCATACAACCCACCCCAACAAAGCAGGGGCATTCAACTAATTAAGCCAAAATGCAGATTTAGTTTACTTCTCTCTCTCTCTCTCTCTCTCTCTCTCTCTCTCTCTCTCTCTCTCTCTCTCTCTCTCTCTCTCTCTCTCTCTCTCTCTCTCTCTCTCTCTCTCTCTCTCTCTCTCTCTCTCTCTCTCTCTCTCTCTCTCCAGCTTTTACATACATATAGTGCATTTACCTACATGTTTCATAATATATGACCAGCGACCAAATGTTGATCAGGTTGATCAGTTGTTTTCTATTCATTATATATCTACAACTCTGGTGCGAGTTTGAATGAATTATATAACAAAAATATGCTACAATCTTTGTCATTTTTTTGGTACAAACATTAAATTCTATAATCAAAATGCAAATGTTATGCATCAGCAATTTCTAATGCATGTATAGAACATGATTCATACATTATCACAAAATCTCGCTCCGTCGGTAGAACGAATACCGGTCTTAACCGACAGTTCCATAATGCTTATGTCATCCAGGTAATTGAATGGCTACCTGGTTATTTGGAACGATTATTTTGAAAGATTAAAACAGGTGTAATATTTTTGAGGATTATATACCTGAGTTACGTCTGTACTGGTGGTGACTCAAGTTGCGACGTTTCAGTTACCAGAAAACCACGTAGGTTGGATTAAGTACCGAACCAAAACGTTTGATCTTACCTGATTCGTGGTCTAGTAGCGATTAACAGAAGTACATGATTCATTACCTAGTAGCGATTAATATAAGGGGCTTACCTTACGTGTTGAAATATTATTGATAAATGGGAGGAGACTTAAAGCTTAGAGCTATATTTTTCAAAGGTAAAAACTAACAAACGAATAAAAATGGAAGGAAGGAAGCAAGGAAATAAGAAAGAAAGGAAAAAGGAGGGAACGTCAGAAAATGGATACAAAGAGAAGGAAAAATAGGTACTGTTTCACGCTACCTTAATTTAATATCCGACGTTGTGGAGGATGTATAAGTTTTGTTTCGTCAACATAATTGAAGCAAAACCTTTGAAATGAGCTATGCGATGGATATTATGTTTTAATCTGCAATAAGGTTCGATTCTATGCACTGTATGTTATTTATGTTAGAAACCGTTCATACAGATTTTCTTCGCCACCCAAGACAAACCGTGATCGTTAACCCAAGTGCAATTTGAAGTGTTCACATGACTGCGACGAAAGAAGTTTCGTTTGCTTGCTGATATTTATTTTTGTTCTACTACAATATGGTTGAAACGAACTAATCATTGTATACTATAAACACTGTTTCTGGCAACTATATCCGTATAAATATACTGTAGTTTTGAAATTATGTAATTACCTTTCTGCTATCTCGTGAACGCGGGAATGTGTGTGTGTGTGTGTATGAGAGAGAGAGAGAGAGAGAGAGAGAGAGAGAGAGAGAGAGAGAGAGAGAGAGAGAGAGAGAGAGAGAGAGAGAGAGAGAGAGAGAGAGAGAGAGAGTACTTTTCAGGTTATATTATATCACGTCGACATCTTTTACGTCAACAAAACTAGTTGCAAATTGATGTTTGTTGACATGACTATATAGACATGACGACAAATTTGCATACTTGGATTGCTGTCTTTTGGAAACATATGCATTTTATTACATACATATAACTGATAACTAATAGAACATTTTGAGTGGCGTACTGACGTGATGTGGTGTGATTATTTTTAACATTGCTTTAATAATTTTTCAGTCCTATCGCCACGATGTCTGCAGTGCGGCAGTTTATAGTGAGGTCTAGCAATGAGGTATCATGCCGCAAACATGTAGCATGATGTCCCACCCAGTCACATTATCTTGACATCTGGCCGACCAATCCTAACACTAACCTCTTAAAGCTGAGCGCCAAGCGAGGTAGCTGTTAGTACCATTTTTGTTAAGTCTTTGCTATAACTCTACCGGGGATCGAACCCACGACCTCCAGCATCTGAGGCGGACGCTTTGAGTGGCGTAGTATCACAAGCTTAGCTGACGGTATAACAACTTAATACTTCACAGCTTTTGTTTGTTGTATTTTTTAATAACTCGTCTTGCTGACATTAATGACCTCAACTTAAACGTGCATTCTATAAACAATATTTCGTTATTACGTAGTCTTCATCATTTATTACAATACCTCGTTATGACGTGTTCTTAATCATGCACTCTATACAAATACCTCGTTATGACGCAATCTTAATTATGCAGTCTATACAAATACCTCGTTATGACGTAGTCTTAATTTTGCAATCTATTCAAATACCTCGTTATGACGTTGTCGTAATAATGCACTCTATACAAATACCTCGTTATGAATAAGCAGTTTATGCTTAGCATGTAATCAATTTAAAAGCATGGTGACTTCTTACATTCTTACGAAGTCTACACAAACTCTAGCTCTTATAATTAAAACAAACTATGCAACCACTTTGACTATTGTTTACAATGTCGAAGCGCACAAAAATTTCACATAGTTACGGCAGTATTGCCTTCATGGAAATATTATATTTCAAAGTATAATTAATGAAACGCATACTTTTCTGAGAGTAAATTGAGCAATTTTAATGTAACGTATGTTTTTGCGAAAAAATACTCAAACAAAATATATTAATTTGTTGAAATATCCCAGTTTTAGTTTTGACTACCCATCCTTTTTGACAAGACATTTGCATTTTCATTTGATCATCACGACCACTTTCTTTCCCCAAAATAGGCTTGTTACCGTTCATATAAAAACTTACTCATTACCGAGGTCCATATTTGTTTTTAAATTCTGTTTCAACTAAGGAGGATTAAAGATAACAATAATGATAAACTTAGCTAGGAATCGGTGACCCCGTTTTTATTATCACATGAATGAAGACGATAAATTCAGAAGTGACACTTAAAATATTTAAAAAGCCACCTTTGTTAATATAAGAATTCTTTCACCATTTGCCATACAAATGCAATTAAAGTAGTGAATACCACAGAGAGCAGGTCGCAATATATGTGCGCATAAATCGTGTTTGATGTTCTGCGGCACAGCCTCACCGGAAGACTATTTAGGGACGAAACCATTCAAGTAAATTGCCTTGCGCAATGATACATCTCAGTAGCAGACCCAGGCTGATGTGATGGTAGGATTCAAGCTGGCATCATTTCGGTCGCAACTTCTGCTATTATAGTCATACTTCATATGTATTTGGCTTGATACACGCATAACATGCAGATTGTTTTTATTGGTCTAAAGAACCGACACGTATACACGTAAAAGGCAATATGTGTTGCTGACAGAGAAAGTAGAAACAGAACGTCATGGCCAATATCAAGATATAAGAGAAATTTTGAGTGTCTTGTTGTAGGTTATTTAGTGCCAAATAACGTGCATTGCGCGGAGGAAACAATGCCGTTGCCTTATCTGAATTGATCCAATGGAAGGGTTCAAACCTGATCCCCTTTCGATTGCGAGTCCCGCAAGCTAACGACTGACATCTAAAGCTAATAAAGAGTCTGAGATAATCTGTTCTTAAATTATGGTTTAACGCCATTTTTCAGCACCAGATAGACGATACATGGAGGCCAGTATAACTGATGGAGGAAGAACCCTGGACAACCACGGGAAAAACCATAGACCCACGAGAAGCTACTGGCAGGCTTTCTCACGTGCCCATGTTATCCGAGCCTGAGACTTGAACTCGCGCATTCAGAGGTGAGATGGCAGTGATCCGTAACGGTGAGCGCTTAAATTTAGATCACTCGGCCACTCGGGGCTCCAGAGATAGTCTCATAAAATCACACACACACACACACACACACACACACACACACACACACACACACACACACACACACACACACACACACACACACGTACGTACGTACATACATACATACATACATACATACATACATACATACATACATACATACATACATACATACATACATACATACATACATACATACATACATACATACATAAAGAGATAGATAGATAGATAGATAGATAGATAGATAGATAGATAGATAGATAGATAGATAGATAGATAGATAGATAGATAGATAGATAGATAGATAGATAGATACAACATATCAAAATTAGGCATCCTTTCTTCTTAGAAATACGGAAAAGTGCTCTTAAAGTCTTCAATGTGACACTAAGATAATTTCTGATCATAACGACTTACTTTATTTAAATTCATGTTTCACTGCCTTAGATTGTACTAGTATATTAGTCACAGTGGTGACACTGCCTTAGATTGTACTAGTATATTAGTCACAGTGGTGACACTGCCTTAGATTGTACTAGTATATTAGTCACAGTGGTGACACTGCCTTAGATTGTACTAGTATATTAGTCACAGTGGTGAGTGTTTTGCGGTTACGAAAGGGGAGAGAGGCCTTGCGTGTGTACGTCTTTTCTGTGATGAAATCAAAGGCAACCTCCCAAACTTCCCGGCGACGAAGAATGAATGAATCACTTTACGGAAGTAAGCATAAGTCATTAACCCGATACACAGCTCTTTACAACTTATCACTTAATTAAATATGTGTTCCAAATAGCCTGTGGGAAATACACACTCGGCAAACACTACAGCTTTTGAGCTTTTGTGAAACTCACTATAGACGTTTATAAGTGTCCTTTGAATTTTACGCTATAACTGTCTGTTAACTTTTACTGCTGTTTCTGAAATTGACTATGTTCAAAATGTCGTGCTCCCAATACCTACCTAAGTTTCTTGTTTAAAATTTTAGCTTATTTGACGTAAAAGTCACTTTCCAGGCTACGTACAATACAATACAATACAATACAATACAATACAATACAATACAATACAATACAATACAATACAATACGATACGATACGATACGATACGATACAATACAATACAATACAATACAATACAATACAATACAATACAATACAATACAATACAATACAATACAATACAATACAATACAATACAATACAAAAAGTGCAATGCAGCGCAGTGCAATGCAACGCGACGAGACACGATACCATACAACAAAATACAATACGATATGATACGATAATATTCGATGCAATGGAACGAGACAATACAATACAATACAATACAATACAATACAATACAATACAATACAATACAATACAATACAATACAATACAATACAATACAATACAATACAATACAATACAATACAATTTTCGAATTGAAGAAGAATATAGATAGTAAAAAGTATTGGATGATAAAAGAATTATCTCCTATCGATTAACATAATCTGATTACTAGTTACTAACAAATACCTTAGTATCAGTTTTTTAACTGAGCCAAAATTTTTTGTTCATTGACTCAAATTTACTTTTAACAAGTGAATTGAAAGAACAATAAACTTTGCTCAGACAGGGAAATACTTATTCTGCCTTAAGGGTTCCAATTATGCCGTTAATAATTAGAGGTCAATTGGTGCCCGAAACAGAATTCTCTTTGTACTTATTAACACTTCCTCTGGATGAGTCAACGTTCGGGTTTCAGCTTGATTCTCACACCCATGCTTATCGATACTTTGCGGAAGGACCGATTACCTATCTTTCTCTGATAGCTTTCCCTATATATATTATAATTCCAAACTACACAATAACCTCTTTAGTCATAAAACAATAGTATTACGAAAAGAAATAGGATCATCGATAGACAAAGCATCATGTTTGTTTTAATAAGAATTAAGACATTAGCAAAAGTGCATAAGCAACAATTCATCCCTAAAAATTATAGGTTATTTAGCAAAATTTTAAAGTGCGTAAAGAAATAAATAAATGAAATATGTTTATCAAACTATTTTTAGAATGTACTTATTCTGATATGAAGTCGGTAATTCTTATTATAGATTACATGGTAAATACAGTCTAACAGTTCTGGTAAAAATGCACTGGCAATTATATGGACAGACATTAAGATTACTTGAAGAGTTAACAAGGTTCACAACAAGACAAAACTTTAAAAAAAAACCAAAAAACTCATGTTGTAAATGTTACAACATATGAAGTATGTAAGACAAAACGTTAGTCCTGGAAGTGTAAAATCGAGGTATTAATTTTCGTCTTTCATCGTGAAAATAAGAACGTTATTGATGACTGCGATCTTCACCTTCTATAACTTGAGTGACAGAGTGCAATAACTTTCGTGATGGGGGCATTAACCCATTTACCAAGTTTCAGCGTGAAACTTAAGATTTGCAGCTCTAAAGTTGATTAAATGTTTAGATCTATTATTTTGGAAATGTGAAATCAATCTTTCCTAAATCCAAGCTAGTTTTAAATAACCTATAATTAACACCTTCAGATGACGTATTGATGTTAGTTGCGCATGCTTGTAAACTTGTTAGCCATTTAAAGGACACGAAACTTTGATCTCTCGATCTCTCTCTCTCTCTCTCTCTCTCTCTCTCTCTCTCTCTCTCTCTCTCTCTCTCTCTCTCTCTCTCTCTCTCTCTCTCTCTCTCTCTCTCTCTCTCTCTCTCTGTGATTTGGATTTTTAATGTAGCTTAAAAAAATTGCAGTCATATCGTTCGTTACCAGTGTGGCAGTTTATGCTGAAGTTTATACTGATGTCTTTGCACTAGGAAATCATGTGGTAGATATATTGGATGAGGTCCCACCCAGTCACATTATCCTGACACCAGGCCGACCAGTCCTGCACTAACCTCTTATTGATGAACGTAAAGTACCATGTTTGTAAGTCTTTGGTATCACTCGGCCGGATATAGAATCCACGACCTCCCGCATCCGAGGCGAACGCTCTAACCACTTGGCCACTGGAGCGGTCTTGATTTATTCATACGTAGCTTATCCAAACATCTAATATTGATTTACTTTTAAGTAACCATTTAATGTCATAGGAATTATCATCAAAGTTTTTGTATAAGAGAGAATAGATATTTTTTTTCATAACTACTAACCAACGTAGCCTAATAGTTTATCACGCGACTTTTAATGTTGATAATTACGGGGAACGACCAAGTTCATTGCTTATCTGAAATTTATATTCATGCTTCTTATTTAACCCAAAACAATAATTTTTGTTTTCTATATATTTATTGTCAGCTTCCATGTATCGCAATATTTACTAAACGTATCAAGAGTATAATGCATGACAGTAGTATTATCTGTGACAAGTAAAGTGTCATCAGCGTATCAACATCTACATAACGTTTAACGTATTTGCAAAGCCAGTATTTTTGGTGGGTACAGGGCATCTTCTACACCCATTTACTAGTAAAATATATTCCAGGTCATTTATAAAAAAGGAGAACAGTAATGGAGATAAATTTTATCGTTTCATTACCCTTCTTCACTCGATGAAAAACCCCACCAACTTAATAATAATAATAATAATAATAATAATAATAATAATAATAATAATAATAATAATAATAATAATAATAATAATAACAATAATAATACAATGATAATAATAATAGCAGCATCAACAACAACATCAACTAATAATAATAATAATAATAATAATAATAATAATAATAATAATAATAATAATAATAATAATAATAATAATAATAATAATAAATTTACTTTAAGGAGGATGACACATTTGGTCATGACTGACCCATCTGCCGTGTGGTCCTCAATTCTTTTAATTGGCTTTGTTAGAAAACCAAAAACAAAAAAACAACAAAACAAAAACAACAAAAAACAGACAAGAAACAAAAACAAAAAGAAGCAAAAGAAAACCCCAAAGCTTAATCATATACATGATCTAGTATAGTCGCACACTCATTCATACATATTTGATATGAATGAGTATGATTGACTGTACTGGGAAACAGATACATATATGAACAATATTATATACACAGGTACATACATTTCAGCATAACCTAAGTCGTACATATTCCAAATATCGAATACGACCTGGGTATATTTATTATTTATAAATATAATGATAATGTTTTCTGTTCAGAGGCTTTAAGTATGCTTTAAATATGTCATTTCAGCTGTTCTAGAAAGAATTTCTTTAATATTTTAAAAGCAGCAAGGGAATTTTAATCTCCAGGGGTTAGGAATTCCATGCAGTAGTTGATGATACAAGCTTTTGTAATGGTTGGTTTAGGAACACCGAATGTGGAGATTGTTGTTAGTCGTCGATCAGAGATTATGCTCAGCATTGGGTGATCTTACTACATTTGGGTTAGAGATTAAGCTGTAGAAAGATTGTTTAAAGACTTGTATGCCAAGATTCCTTTAAAGTAAAGAATAGGTTTTTGTATGGGTAGCCAATGCAGACGTGAAAACAGAATATTCCAGGGAGTCACAATAGTAAGTTTTATTAATATTCAGGCTGGCTTTTTCTGGAGTTTATTATTTCTGGACAGATTATAATTGAATGTGTTTCCCCATACGGTACAGCATTATTCTATTAGTGGTAGTATATATCCAGAAAAATAACGTTCATGTGATTGCTGAGGTTCATTATTTACACAGAGACATGGTTTGATATCATTATAAAAATTTATTTAACATATTTAACATAAAAGCATTTTCAACGACTAATTACATTGTTATAAACAACATATATAACTTGGGATATTGAAGGGCCCATAAATAAGTGCATATTATCGCTTAATTGTAGACACTTACGCAACATCTATACTTGAACCTAGTTTCTATTCATGAAGTTAATTGTGACATAATCTATGAATAAATCCAGTAATATTTATTTTATTAAAAAAAGACAACACGGAAATGATTTAATACTAGATTGGTAAATTGTTCTGTATGTTTTGTTGTAGATTTAAAATAAAAATAGATCATTGTTTCAGAAAAGCGTTCTTTTCATTCATTCATTCCTTTAATAACACCGAATAACACCAAATTGCAGTTAGGAGCAAATCCCATTAGCTGCGATTTTCAGAAGCGAGACACTACTGGTCCTTTTTGAAGACGTAAAAAACACCACCAAGATCACATCTTTAACAGTATATTTGCAAAAGTACGTATGTTACACCACAATTTCAAGTCACAACAGATCGCTTGTATTTTCAGTTGGAAGTGATAAACTATTCATCACCATTCCCACCCAACTAACCTGTTAATGACTAGCCTGATATAGTTATAATAATTATACATTAAAAAGGACCACACAATAGAAAGGCTGTTTTCACGTGAATTAGCAGATCCACATTTCATGTGTCCCACTCATCCATCCCACCCGCTTAATTTAGCCTATGTTTCTATTTCCCTATCATACCTCATTTTCCCAGCCTCGTTCGAGGTATTGCTGTATCCTCCCAAACCTCTATCCACCACTTTGAATACAAATTATCTATTAGTTTTAGCCACTTTTTTTTTTTAAATCAGGCACATCCTAAATTTAACTTGAATGAATAATTACATCCGCACATGGGCGCCCGCAGGATTTTTTACAGGGTGGAGGGCTTGTCGGAAATTTTTGCATTGGAGTTTGGATTTTTTCGGGGGCTGGAGGCAGTCAGTCGTAGTCGGCAGAGGTAGCATAGGAAGCAGTCTGAAACTAAAGCTAAAAATTTATCATGTGTTTTGAACATAATTTGTGACATACTTTCAGCTTCATATGCATGATTACACTTGTGGGGGTCACGTGACCCCTCATGACTCGTGCGGCGGGCGCCCCTGCAAAGGACTAGGCATTCAGATCCTTAAAAAATGAATGACCCCGAGAAAGGGCCACAACCTGACCCCGAGAAACAATGTAACAAAGGGTTAACTTTCCACATAGGTTGAAGAGTCTACTTCGTGGGTTGATTTGTAAAAAAAAGAAGCTTCAAAATGAATAATTTGCAGAAAGCACAAGTTAAGTCAGGTGATTTATCTGAAGCAGGAGCATTCTTGCAATTGTTGAGGTGTTGGGAATTTGATGTAGGTATATTCCTGGTGATGACTAGTAGATCGAAAACATTTACTGCGGTGCCCCAAAACGACCCCAATGGCCATTTCACCGATATAACATCTTGCGGAAGACAAACTTGTCAATTTGGTAAATCTCGTCCATCAACAAACTCACAGATGGGACACTTCCCTGAAAAACAGTCAGTGGCTTTATTTCCACGTTTAAGTGATCGCAAAGCAAATTTTGCAGATTCATTTACCTGTACATGCAATTAGTACATACCTTTGACGTTTGCTGTGCATACATCCAATTGAAAAGTTTCCTAGGTCAATACTTAGCGCATCTTTATCTTTGTACCTAACGCCAATTAAGGGCCTAGCGAGAATGTTTGCTCAATATTACTTAATTCGGGTAATCGAAGTGGAGACAGTATAATTTGTTATCTAATCACGATGGATCCAACCTTATTTAATACGGGTACTCACAAACGAGACAGTACTATTTAATATAGGCAATCACGACTGAGACAAAACTGACAACGCTGGCAAAAAATCGAAAACAGATAAAATACATTTTCCACCATCTCAAAACATGTTTACTAAATTGTAAAGAAAGCATCGCAGTATTTAAAAATGCAGTTCCGCACACAGTGAAACAGGTTTATTTTGACAAATGGTTAGCTCCTCTTCGTGTTTTAGTCGTTTTTGTAGTAAATCTGTTTTTTGTTTCTAAGCATTCTTACCCTTAAAAGTACCAATTAATGTTCCTCATTTCCGGATTTTTGTTTTCTTTTGATGGGATTAGGGGTTGAGGGTATAATTTCTTTTACCCTGTTGTAAACACAAAACAATCAAACATAAACGCTCTGAACGTAAGTTCAATATATTTATTTCATATTTATATTATATGTCTACTGGAGCAGTTATTTTATATTACCAAGAAATTACAACAACACAAGCATGGATGTGTGTGCGTGCGTGCGTGTGTGTGCGTGCGTACTGTGTTTGTGTGTGTATGTGTAAGCATGAGAGATATTCGTACCTAATAAAAAATCTTTAAATTACACTGATTATTAATAGTTGTCACTAGCGCCAATACTTTATCAGGGAATGTTCTCTGCGCATGAAACCCGTCTCTTGCCATGCGACGATTCATTCGATGAAAAATTAAAATTCGATGAATGCAAGAGTAAAATTTTACCTGAAATAAGTTTTTCCGTGTTGTTCCTTAAATTTATTTATGGGGGTGGGACAGAGAGTACGCTATAGTAAGTATAATAATTTGGATTGTGTTTCAGGCGACTTCGAGAAGTTTTCAAAGCGGGTCGTTGAGGTTCTTAATCAAAAGAAAAGCTAAGCGTAGGAACAATCAAATGAATTATGCTGGTATTGAATGGACACACCTGGTTGGTGCATTCTTTATTTATAGTCAATACCAATGAAATTCAGATGAAGGGAGAAGAGATGATTTAACAATTATGACAATTGTAATTGTTACACACGTCCATGCAATCGCCAAAGGAATCAACAAAATTGATAACACGTTGTTTAAACTATCTGGAAGTGATTGATTTCGATAGCTTTGATCCTCTGGCCTGACCATTTATCATATTCTCACCGTGAACATTTTTGTAAAAGGAACAGTAATTTGATGATGAGGATGAATAATAACAACAATAATAATAATAATAATAATAATAATAATAATAATAATAATAATAATAATAATAATAATAATAATAATAATAATAATAATAATAATATGATGATGATGATGATGACGACGACGATGATTGTGATGATGATGATGATGATGATGAATGATTGATCAATAATTTCACTTAATACTTAATAAAAATATATATCTTATAACCTTTTCGCTATCATCAACCTTTTCTGCACCGATTTGAATGTCAATGGTAGGTACGTATATTCCTACTTTGAGAAATTAGTTTAGTACTCTCGTATCAGTGCTCGTGTACGTACTCCATCAGTTATATACCCTATAATCATTTAAATCGTCAGAGCTACTGCTTGAAAGTTTAGAACAAAATTAAATCTTTTAGTAGTTACATAATTTCGATTATTTACCAGATTGATTTATGTATTAGGGAGCAGTGGTTGAAAGCGGTAGGGGACTTGTGCACAACCATTAGGAAATGTGGCCATATATCTATTTTGAGATGCAATATATATATATATATATATATATATATATATATATATATATATATATATATATATATATATATATATATATATATATATATATATATATATATATATATATATATATATATATATATATATATATATATATATATTCCTTGTTTAATCCTTTGTTTTGAACTAGATTTTAAGCAACTTTGATAGCTTTAAGCGATTTATTCAATAGAAAGGAAAGGGTGATATTTTTATATATATTCGCTTAAAGAAGTAACAAAAGTGGATCGTTTATTGTTCGTAGATGAATATCGTTGCATAAATGCTAACAAGGTTTAATAAATCCATTGTTGTAGTTAAAACATGCATTTATTTCATGAATTAGTAATTGATTAATATTTTCCTTTTTCTGGTTAGCTACACTCACGTTTTTTTTGTTTTTTGTTTTGTTGCTTGTTTTCGTCTTTCTTTTTTCTCATAGTTTATGGAGCATGAGAGAAGCACAATTTCGGAAACAAAGTAACAAAGGTGAATTTTTGTAATTTTGAAAATGTAGTTAGATTTTTGTTTAATTTTCAGCCTTTGATCAATATTATGGACCGTAATGTGGTTTTGTATGCTAGAATTGTATTCATACTTCTTCCTACTCAACCAATAGCCCCCTCACCACCCCTCAACCCCCCAACACACACGAAAGAAAAAAAAGAGAAAATTATACTGCAAGTCCTTTTCGTTAATAATAAACGGATATTCAACCCAATTAATTTTAATAACTCATTACTCATGTGCAAAACTGTCAGCTGATGGTTCGAAAAGCTCTCACGTGACTAATTGCTACCCAGATGATTGGCGGAGGCAATTATGAGGACACACCTCAAAATCAGAAACAGTGTCATGTTAGCGATCGCTTTGTTTAGATCCTATTAGGAAACAAAAGAAATGAGTCAGGATTTAACGGGGAGATTGATTTTATTAATCAATAGGAGCGTCAAACATGACAATAATAGAGATTTGTTAGTCAATGCCTCCATCGGTTTCCATAGTCAGGGTACACTCAGTGGTGAAGTCTAGGAGCATTAAAGGATACTTGTTTTATTTAATCATACATTTTTAATTAGTGTAATCAACTAATTAGTATAATCATACCTTTTAGTCAGTGTAATCATGCATTTATTAATTAGTATAATCATTAAATTTAATTAAATGTAATATTTTTAAAAAATTCTTTCAAAATGTGTGGACAATTATCGTGCATTACAAAAGACTTTGATGTAATATTCTTTAATGGAATAATATCCTTTCATCTGAAGAGGGCATAGCTTGTATTTCAAAGGCAAATTTTACATTAAAATGTTTGGTCAGTAGACTACACGGAAGGTAGGAAGGAATCAAAAGACAAGGATATTAAATTTCGTTCACTAGAAAGGATAGCTTTAAAAATAATGTTTTCTTTCATAACAGTCAGTCGCAAATTAGTTTTTAATTATCTCATTTTGATTTTCTTTACACGTAAGCATAGCCTAAACTTTATAAATTGCATGTCATCTAAATGCTTTATAGTTGTCGAGGAGATATATATTTTTATTGTTGAATGTCAAGTTAAAGTTTCGTAACATAATAAAAATTTCTTTTACGTATATAATATTTATCCTTGTGTGTTCATTGATTTTTTTTATTCATCATCCATATTCTGCTATCTACCCAAATATTATGAAGTCATATTCTATCTATCTATCTATCTATCTATCTATCTATCTATCTATCTATCTATCTATCTATCTATCTATCTATCTATCTATCTATCTGTCTGTCTGTCTGTCTGTCTATCTATCTATCTATCTATCTATCTATCTATCTATCTATCTGTCTGTCTGTCTGTCTGTCTGTCTGTCTGTCTGTCTGTCTGTCTGTCTGTCTGTCTGTCTGTCTATCTATCTATCTATCTATCTATCTATCTATCTATCTATCTATCTATCTATCTATCTATCTATCTATCTATCTATCTATCTATCTATCTATCTATCTATCTATCTATCTATCTATCTATCTATGTGCCTAATTCCAAATGATTTACAATCATATAATTGCAATCTAAAATTTTACGATACGATAGGTCTGTAGGTAAGTTAATCGACTGTATGTTTTCTGAGTCATGCGCATTCAAGTTAAATTTAGGATGTGATCGCTCCTTTGAGGTAATATAGCTCATCATGTGTGTATGAATAATGTTCCCACTTGTATTTATTCTGCGTGTCTATGGAAACAATCCATAAAAATATGACTGGCTATTTCTATGATGCCTCTCTCTCTCTCTCTCTCTCTCTCTCTCTCTCTCTCTCTCTCTCTCTCTCTCTCTCTCTCTCTCTCTCTCTCTCTCTCTCTCTCTCTCTCTCTATATATATATATATATATATATATATATATATATATATATATATTAATGTATACATACATACATACATACATACATACATACATACATACATACATACATACATACATACATACATACATACATACATACATACATACATACATACATACATACATACATACATACATACATACATACATACATACATACATACATACATACATACATACATACATACATACATACATACATACATACATACATACATACAGAGAGAGAGAGAGAGAGAGAGAGAGAGAGAGAGAGAGAGAGAGAGAGAGAGAGAGAGAGAGAGAGAGAGAGAGAGAGAGAGAGAGAGAGATTCTCTCTCAATCCGGTTATTTCAGGAGCCTGTTCGTATCAGTGGGATTGAACGTATGACGCAGGAGATGATTGATATAAAATACTGGGATAGAATTTATGTCACATGAGCCTGGGATCGAACATATGCTACAGGAGCCTGTCCATGTCACATTGTGAAACAGAAAGTATGCCAGATTTTATTCGAACAATCTGCTGTGATGAAACAAAGTTCATTTTTATGTTTCTACCTAATCAACGTACCTTTAAACTTGTTTTATTTCCCTCAGTTTCTTTCAAGTAAACAATTAACAAAGAATGTAATTAATATTTGGATATCAGATTTGTATGATATATTTATATAGTTTTGTAACTCGCCTAAATATCACCGCCTCCACGTAAATCGTACATTACAAGGGCAGAGGACTATCAGGGCGGAGACGGCCATTGGTCTAAAGGTTCCTCGGAAGTCCTATTTTACAGGCTCATAATACTTGCTAATTGAGACTAATTTTCTAGAGAAAGAGACCCAAATATAAAAAAGGAAATTCCTGAAGTATGTTAAGAATTCTTCTTAATGTGCCAAATCAATTAAAATCCATTCTCCCCTAAAGCGAAACAATCAGAAATTTGCTAATGAGGTTCGCATCATGTTTAAAAAGATACCTTAGGGTCGTAGGGATCGAAAACAGGAAATAGTGAAGAAAAATTTAGAACAATTATTTTTTTCTGTGTATTCACGTATTTATGTAATTATTGATTGATTCATGTGAAATTGACTAATAACTTGTTCTTTTGTTTGTTCGCTGTTTTTTTTTTTTTTTGCTTTTTATTTTATTTTGTTGTATGCATTATATAAAGTCTTGTATTTTGCCAAACATGTTCATTTTTGGGGGATAGGGGTTGGGGTTGGGGTTTGTTGTTGTTATGACTGATACTAAACGACTAAATGTTGTCTCTTTGAAGGACTACCCAAATCCAATTGTATAAATGGTGCATAAAATAAGCAACCGCATATCTTTTTGCAAAGCAGGGCATAGGGAAAGTTTACAGAAGTTCACCGCATTGCATTGTGGTTTATTGCAAAGCAGGGCATAGTGAAAGTTTACAGAAGTTCACCGCATTGCATTGTGGTTTATTGGAAAGCAGGGCATAGTGAAAGTTTACAGAAGTTCACCGCATTGCATTGAGGTTTATTCAATTGTATTCTAAGGTCAAATCTGATATAGATTTTACCATCTGAGGAGTAAGATATGCAATCTCAAACCAGGCCTGACTTCTCCCATCATAAACAAATAGAGAAACATTCAATATATGGCATGTTCTTCGCAATGATGTGTTACATTCAATATAAATTTAATCCTCCATTGAAAATATTCGCTGATGTTATTCCTTTGAGGAAAAACCCCATAAGTAATATATATATATATATATATATATATATATATATATATATATATATATATATATATATATATATATATATATATATATATATATATATATATATATATATATATATATATATATATATATATATATATATATTAAACGACATACCCTGCATTTATTTATTTATTTGACTAGTTTATGCTTATTATTACAAAAAAATATCCCGCTATCAAAACACCCATTTGTCGTTGAGACGGAAGAGTGGTTTTCATGCACGATAATGAGTAATGACGTTGTGAAACTTGAGTCATACAGTTATACAGGCTTCCCTTAAATTGGTCAGGTACGTTTAAAGAAAGATAGTTTTAAGAGAAGTGCCTGTTATAGTTGGATGCCTGGGAGGAAAGAAACGTGGCTTATTGAAATCAAATATAAAATATTACAACGATTTTGGATCTCATCTGCCTCTCTTTGCAACAGTACAAGAATTAGATTTTGCACCCGTTCGTGGAGACTAAAAAGCAAATAAGGAATTTCAGATAAAATACGACATGATTTATATGAATAAAGATTATATTGATATTATATTGAAGGTAGATATCCACTTATCAAATGTGAATATATCGCAACATTATCAATTGTGGGTCTTTTTTGGTTGTCTCTTTTTTTTTTTCTCTACGACTTCTATTTTTTGGATCGACCGGTCACAACACTTGCAATCTTTAACATATTCATATTAGTGGTCTGTTTACGAAATAAGAACACGCGACTCGCAACTCCCAAAGTAAAATACAGACCACAGGTAAAAATTATGTGTAAGCTTTATTATTATTATCATTATTATTATTATTATTATTATTATTATTATTATTATTATTATTATTATTATTATTATTATTATTATTATTATTATTATTATTATTATCATTATTATTATTATTATTATTATTATTATTATTATTATTATTATTATTATTATTATTCAAAGATTTCATTGCTGAGAGGAAAAAAAATATATAAGCACCAGTCTTTGTGAAATTTCGTGCCTTTTTTTGAAGAAAGACGACTCAGCAGAAAAACCTTCTTTATGGAAAATGAACTTCTTATGCTAGTGAATTGGTGTATTTTATGTGTTACAACTGTTAACGAAATGTTTATAAATTCCAAGTATTCTATACTTTATTTAATTAGCATTTTTTCGAGACCCCCCCAACTCATGCAGATAATATTCCGTATAAATTAGCATTAGGTCCCACTGGACAGTTTTTTTTTTGGTTTTTTTTTGGGCAAATTTTCATACGACGATGACCTGTTGGAGAAAAATGATAATAATATTACATTAAAGATACCAATAAAAACCAATTAATGATTTATGTTAAATAGATACTTGTAAAATTCTGACTGAGGTATTAAGGTTAATTCCTTATGCAACTGGTGGCTTCTACCACCCATACTACCACCAACTCCTCTTTTTTACATTCATTTTTGACAGAAAAAAAAGTTATTTTGAACATTTGCCTGAGACAAGTTGGTTAAGAGATTCAGTATGTATCTTCTTCATCTTTAAAGTTCACTAGTACTATAACAAAATAGCATACCTTTCATCACCCTTGATATAGTGTTTTGACCTAGTTTCCATGCAGTTTGTATATATTGATGCCGACGATCAATCCTATGACTTTATGACATCATAAACGCCCTATACCCAGACGTTTGACTGCATGTATTCACTGATGATCAATTCCCAGCTCTATGACTGTATGAATGTATTGACGCCCAAAACTCGGCCCTAGGACTACATAATTATATTGATGCCGAATACCCAATTACTATGACAGTATGTATATATTGATGCTCGATTCCCAGCCCTATGACTGTATGTATATATTGATGCTCGATTCCCAGCCCTATGACTGTATGTATATATTGATGCTCGATTCCCAGCCCTATGACTGTATGTATATATTGATGCCCGATTCCCAGCTCTATGACAGTATGTATATATTGATGGTCGATTCCCAGCCCTATGACTGTATGAAGGTATTGATGACCGATTCCCAGCCCTAGAACTGTATGTATATATTGATGCTTGATTCCCAGCCAAATGACTGTATGTATATATTGATGTTCGATTCCCAGCCCTATGACTGTATGTATATATTGATGCCCGATTCCCAGCACTATGACTGTATGAATATGGTGAAATCCGATTCCCAGTCCTATGACTGTATGTATATATTGATGCCCGATTCCCAGCCCTATGAGTGTATGTATATATTGATGCTCGATTCCCAGCCCTATGACTGTATGTATATACTGATGCCCGATTCCCAGCCCTATGACTGTATGTATATATTGATGCCCGATTCCCAGCGCTATGACAGTATGTATATATTGATGCTCGATTCCCAGCCCTATGACTGTATGTATATATTGATGCCCGATTCCCAGCTCTATGACAGTATGTATATATTGATGGTCGATTCCCAGCCCTATGACTGTATGAAGGTATTGATGACCGATTCCCAGCCCTAGATCTGTATGTATATATTGATGCTTGATTCCCAGCCCTATGACTGTATGTATATATTGATGTCCGATTCCCAGCCCTATGACTGCATGTATATACTGATGCCCGATTCCCAGCCCTATGACTGTATGTATATATTGATGCCCTATTCCCAGCGCTATGACTGAATGTATATATTGATGCCCGATTCCCAGCCCTATGACTGTAGGTATATATTGATGCCCGATTCCCAGCCCTAGAACTGTATGTATAAATTGATGCCTGATTTCCAGCCCTATAAATGTATGAAGGCATTGATGACCGATTGCCAGCCCTAAAACTGTAGGTATATATTGATGCCCGATTCCCAGCCCTATAAATGTATGAAGGTATTGATGCCCAATTCCCATCCCTATGACTGGATGTGTATATTGATGCCCAATACCCAGACCTATTACTATATGACTCTACTAATACAATGTGATGGAGATATTATGCCGTTTTGTCAGGACAAAATGACTAAAGTTAATCAAAAGTAATATTCTCTTATGTTCGGAAATCAGGCGAGGTACTATGCAAACGCTATTATTCCGCTTGCAAATATATCCTGAAATCTTCTTAGGTAATATTTAATTCGGTTCTTTCTCATGCATAATTGCGTCTGATGATAACATTTTATTAGTCATACCGATGACTATTGTTTACAATTTTCGATAGGGGATGAGATCCGGTGTGAGAACGTCTTCTTCTTGACGAAGTACAGGGAAACATCGCAAATACATCAGCTACAAAGAATGATTTAACCGCTTTACGGAAGTCTATACCGGACATATGTTACTCTCCAGGAAAACAATTCATCACTTACCATAAGACTGCAACTTATATTTGTGAGACACACTATTCTATGAAAGTTGTTATAATTGCATAGGTTAATTTGACTATACACTTTCCACATTGTCCCTATACAGGCCCATCCATTTTAAAGATACCCCTTGTTCCTAGATTGCCCCATGTTCAATTCCCACTGTCCCTAGACAGTCCCACCTATTTTGAACTTCATTTTGTCCGTATTGTGGTCCACCCATGTTAAATTTCTCCTTGTCCGTATATTGTCCATATAGTATGTTTGTGCGATGTATTTATGTAGATATATCTATGTATGTCTATGTCTCTAATCCTGTGTTTGTCTCTACGTCTCCCTTGTGCCTAGAGTAGCGTATATTCAGGTCAACCATTTGCAACACTGTTCCTCACTACTCAGTTCGATTGAGGTCATCCACTGGTAATATTGTTGCGATTGTTTATATAGTCCCATCCATGTTCAATTATTGTCTAGTGCCAAAGATACTAAGTACCACCATGTTAAATTTCCCTTGTCGATATATACAGTCCTAATCGCTTGTCGCTATGTTAAATTTCCCTAGTCCCTAGGCAGGGCCGATACATTGTCGCTATACATGTTAATTTCCCATTGACCCCATAGGGCCACGGCACATTTTAACCTGGATGTCCCCTGGTCGTTATCGTGGCCCACTATACTGCTAATGGACTAGAAGCAAACTTGTTACCTCCGATTCAGTATTCACGAATGTTGTCGCAATCTATATTGGAGTAATTTACTTCTCTGTGCGTGTGTGTGTGTGCGTGTGTGTGTGTGTGATTTAGATTTTTAACGTAGCTTTAATAAATTTTCAATCATATTGCAAAGATGTCTGCAGTGTGAAAGTTTATAGTGATGTTTTTTTTTTTTTTTGTTGGTGATTCTTGGCGTGGATTTTAGCATTCTTGGCATTAATTGGAAGGAAGTTGTTTATTATTTCGAATACGATTCTTGTGGTGTAGTTGTCCGGATTTATTTTGACGACAGTGCACATTAAATAAGTAGTTACTGATGGAACCTAGAAATTAAATTGGTGACCCATGGCACCTTCTTTAGTTTATAGTTCAACCTCTGAAAGTGCTGGCTAACAGAAGAAAAGAACTTCACAGTTAGGTCATTTTTGATGCTTCTTAGGTCAACGTATGATTTAATAAGATTTGGACACACTGGGAAGTTCAGAATTAAAAACAATAACCAATCAACCTAGAGCGTACTAGCGGTGTCCTCGTAGTTAACGATCGCCTTATTTAGATCCTGTTTGGAAACTAGTGAAATGAGTCACGATTGAACAGGGAGATTGATTGCAGTACAAGGAATGAGTGTCAAATATTAAAATCAAGAAATGTTGATAAATGCTTCAATCGGTTTCTAAATTTAAGGCACACTCTGTGGTACAGGTTTGATGCGCTAAAAGATGACGCAGTTCTTAATTACGTAATCAAGACATTTGATAAGCAAGGGACTATAATCTAATGAATTTGATGTATCTTTTTTTTGTATTCGAATAATAAAGTATCCTTGCAAAGTTTTTACGTAAATGCCCTTAGAATTACTGTGCATTTAAAAATATTTTATAGAAAACGGTTTAGGTACAAGACTATGATGGAAGTAAAAGAATGGAAGTCACTCAATCTTTTACTTTTATAAGTCTAAATGAAGATCAATATAAAGTAATAATATTTTGTTGGGTGATGTATAGTAGTTATTCTATTATTTCAAAAGTTTTCTTTACACGTAATCGGAGGATAAATTTTTTAACCTACAAGACACCTAAAATGTTTGACAGTTGTCGATAATATTTGTATTAAATTGATATTATAAACGTTTCTGATAACCTTTCAAATTTATTGACCCAAAAACATACGTTAGCTTTTGAAAGGTATGGATCTATCTATCTATCTATCTATCTATCTATCTATCTATCTATCTATCTATCTATCTATCTATCTATCTATCTATCTATCTACCTATCTATCTATCTATCTATCTATCTATCTATCTATCTATCTATCTATCTACCTATCTATCTATCTATCTATCTATCTATCTATCTATCTATCTATCTATCTATCTATCTATCTATCTATCTATCTATGTACGAAAGTACCAACTTTTACCTATTACTAAAGGAGATATACAAACACCTAATTAAAGCTCTTTGCACGATGTAACGGCAAATTGTATATAACTGCAATGGTATCTCCAATCCACGATAAATCAGTGCCAGACCGTGTTTGTACTCAGTCATGCACAGTATAGTTTCTCGCATCTTTGATAGTGTACGGCAGGAGATTCAGTCGTGGTTTCAATTATATTCGATCTCTATCAAAACAATCGATAAATACACGTCGAAGTATCTGTATATAAGCTAAACTGAAAATGGATGAAAGACGTTCACAATCTAACTTTGTTGGTATACACACTGTAATATACCAGTTTTCATTGTTATGATGTGAAATGCATTTTTAAATTTATTTATTTATTTATTTATTCATGGCCATTATAGCTACTCGTCTGTCAGGTCATCCATATGTCATTAAATGATTTCGCAGTTTTCATGTATGAAAATGAGCAATGACGATGTCATGCTACGTGAGATGTATGCATATTAGTTATATTACCCATAAAATGTTTATGCTTAGTGTTTCTTCATGACTGAAAAATAGCCTATTCAAACTGGGAGGAATGACACATCACATCTGATTTACTTGAAAAATATTTCTTAATGATGTTGAAAGTTTGTTTTTTTTTTAAAGAAAAGAAATTCAATTTGGCACCCCTTGGAGCATATTAAAGAACCTTTAAGGAATTTTAAATAAACGCAATATGAATTGTATGAATTTACACGGCCTTGCTCCTTCGCCTCGTTAAATGCTAACTGTCTTATCAAGAATCATAGGAAGCTTTTGTCATTGACTGATAATAAAATCGTAAACACTTCGTTCTGCGCCCGAATTATTTGTCTTCCGTATAGACCATGCTATAATACACATTCATTGGGAGTAAGCCGTGCGTCAAGGCGTAAGTACCAAAACCAACAGGGCGTTTAACTTTATGTGATCAGTGACTTAATCACAATTAATATAACTTTTTACTTAAGTTAAAGTTTCAAATTTACTGATAAATGGGTTTTCGCTTTGAAATTTGAAGTGACGTTTCAGCGTTGTAACATAAATGAAAAAGAAAATAAACCAAAAAGACAGGAAGAGTAGGGGAAGTGTCTTTGTACTTTTAAACTTTCAATACCACCTCTAAAGATGAGTCTAGTACCTTCTAAAGTTCGAAATTTTAAATTTATATTAAAGGATCTAAGTTAGTGTATTGGTTGCTTTCACGTGCTAAACATTCGATGGCATTTTGGTATCTTTTAAGCCTGGTATATATTACGTAATTCATACGTTTTTTTAATACGTATACTATTGACAATAGATATATTCGAGGTAGACAATATTCTTAACAAATCAATATTATCAGGAATCTCGTTTAAGGACCTAGGCCATATTAGGAAAGTTTTACTACTTCTTCTATCTGAATTTGCCTGGAGTCGAGAAAACTAACATATATGGTGGTCTGATTGGATGTTATTTGTTGAAAACTACTTAGGGCCGACACGGGTGATTGACGGGTGAGACGCAACACATAAAGACCTGTCAATGTCAGTTTGATTTATGCATAGCCTTCAATTCCGTGCACCACCACATAGCACCGGTCACACGCTGTTAGATAAGGTTAGGTACACAGACTCGACCAATCATAATAAAAATATATAGCATATGTTACCGCCCCATTAATTTGTAGACCTTGGTTGGGAAGAGCATTTTAATATCTACAGTGTGGGTACGCCTCGAATTAAATAAGTACCTACCAGACTGAACAAATATCCACAGTGTGGGTACGCCTTGAATTAAATAAGTACCCACCAGATTGAACAAATATCCAGTGTGGGTACGCCTCGAATTAAATAAGTACCTACCAGATTGAACAAATATCCAGTGTGGGTACGCCTCGAATTAAATAAGTACCTACCAGATTGAACAAATATCCACAGTGTGGGTACGCCTCGAATTAAATAAGTACCCACCAGATTGAACAAATATCCAGTGTGGGTACGCCTCGAATTAAATAAGTACCCATCAGACTGAACAAATCAAATTTCAACAGTGTGGGTACGTCTCGAATTAAATAAGTGTCCGCAGTATGTGTACGCCTCGAATCAAACAAGTACCCACCAGTCTAAATAAATACCCACAGCGTAGGTACGCCTCAAATTAAACAAAAATAACTTTATTATTATCGTAGATACTTGCGGATCTCGATCTCGATCTCTGCAACCTCTATTTTTTCTTTTCCACAAGGAAATAAACTGTTGGCGCATGCACTTCAATGTTTGGTTCTCAGTGCAATATGTGAACGATTTTCCCTGTAGGTACCGGTAGGTTACTTAGATTTGTTAACGTCAATTGAAATTTACAGGGGATGAGTACAAGCGGGTGCAAGAGAGAAAGAAGTACGGTACAATTTATTACTCGTATGAAGTACTGTACAATTTATTACTCGTATGAAGTAATGTACAATTTATTACAAGTATGAAGTACTGTACAATTGATTGGTAATATATCATTGGTGTGAACATGGATGCAGACATTTAAATATCTATCAGAGAGATGATGCATCAGACACGTTCCAGGAATACACAGGAAGTCGGTGTCATTTCTCTAGCTCCAGTTTTTTCATGAATGATAAAGCCGCAGTTGTGTGTGTGTGTGTGTGTGTGTGTGTGTGTGTGTGTGTGTGTGTGTGTGTGTAAGTGTGTGTGTGTAATAGTCAATAAATTAGGGAAATAATGTATCATATACTAGAGAACAAATTTGATACAAGTTCAGATTTCTATGCCAGTATTATAAAGTATCTTAACCACATCCACAGCTGATTTTGTATTAAAAAAGATCTGATATAATGTTATAAATCCAAGTGAATAAAAAGCCAATGAATATTTACATGCATTATGACAACAATAAAACGTAAAGATAAGGATGTTCAAAAGAAAGCTAGATGGGTGGGGATAACGTGTTTTCAGATTGGATATTTTTCCTGTAACTTATTTCTGGAAATAAAAATCATCTTGATCTTCATTTTCGTAGCTTTCAACAAAGTTAATTTCTAAAAATAATCTTATGATATTCCTGGCATTCAATATTACTAATTTTTGAAAATTAACATTAATCACCTCATAAGGGTAGAAAGTTTTGTTACTGATTTAGTTTTCAGTTTAAATCTTGAAAATAAACGAAAAGCATGTTTACTGTTCTTAGTTTGCATTTTAAAAAAACAGCAGATTAAGTTTTGGCATTTAAAAAAGAATTACAATTCTGTTTCAGGAACGAGTAGTTTGGTCCTATCGATATATCCTACGCGTAATTCGAGTTATCACATACATTTATTCATGTAGTGGCTAACAACATTGATACATTGGCTTATGTATAATTCAGAAAACAGATTGTCTTATATCTGTAGTGTTTATCTCATATTTCAATTATCTGACACATTCTGACTTTGTTGAATCGCATAAAACAGCAATTTTTTTGATGAAAATGATAATGGGAAATATGCGTTTCATTAATCATCGGTGTATAATTGTCACAGTGTGCGTGACGAACCGTGTATCCAGATTATTCCGTGTGCAAGGTACTTTGTAAACCATCACATCCATCTAAGCATGACCGGAGTTGTTTTTGCGGTTTTTCTACATATGCAGTTTCCAATATCACGATGTTTATTCCTGATTTTCTTTTATGTTTTGGTGAAAAGACTTCCAGGTAAACACATTTTGCTTACAAAATTAGGTATAAATGTTCCAAAAGAAACGGCCATTCTGTCCGTCTGTGTCTTACGGTAAACGTTAATTGATTAGAATAATTTTAGTGTATCTTCTCCTAAACCGGGATCTATTGAGACTTAAATTTGTGTGTTCAGTCGGAATAAAACTATGATAGCGCAACATTTTAGATTAGGATTTCCACTATAAGTCTTGTGGTATCGGGGTGGGGGTAGTAGAGACGTGAGTGCAGCACAGAATTTGTTTGTTTGTTTTTATAGATCATTTCTATTAATGAACATAGTATAAATATTTTTGAAAATCTGTGCTGAAAACGAGGAAAAAAAAACATTTTCACATAAAGATCATCTGGCACATAAAGTGAAAAATTAATAACGCAAATATTGTAAAAAAGTTTATTTATTGAATACTGGTTTCAAAACATAGTGATAACTACCATGTCTAGGGAAAGAAAGCATTCATATGGAATTAACTCGAAAATATTTATTGAAACAGTTGTTAAGAAAGAATTAATTGTCACTGCTACTTCGACATAATTATTACATTCTATTAATAATTATTCTTTGCAAACATAAGAACGACTTTTTTAATTTTAGATTATCGAGCTTCTGTTATTTTAATTCCTAAGTCACACTTAGTAACCATCACAAGTCCGTCCTTTCACCTGACATCTATCCTTTGATCCTTGAGAACCGTAGTGTGCCACTTCCGATGTTCTTCAAGGAACAGTTCTAGAGATTGCAGTTCTTCGCTACCTGTTATGCTTTCAGAGTGTCATTACCGCCTGTTCTGTGACGAGGCCTAGGTTGTTCTTATCTCTTTGCCACATATTTTATCTTGGTGGATCGTATTTTTCATTCATGATGCTCGTCTAACATAGCCAAATTAGCTGGGGTTTCTCCTTTTTTAGGAGGCTAAAGTGGTCGCCAATGGCTGACTGGATGGTGTTGCATACATTCGTTTGCTTTACGATTTGGATGGATCTAGACCATCGGATTTCAGAGGGCCTTCTTCTTTCATTGTCCTTTTTTAAAATTCATGTTTCCTAGGTGTATTGAAACAACGATAGCAATAGTATTCAGACTTTGTTCTTGGTAGTGATAGTTTTGCCTTTCCACACGCTTTTAAGGTTTTATAGAACAGCTACAGGCAGGACGAATCGGGATCTTACTTCCACTGTGAACATCCTCATTTTTTATAGCAGACCAAATGACATCTGAAGTTGTGTACAACCTCCATTTTATGTCTATGACTTATTGTTAAAGGCTTTAGCTTTCATAGCCATCATCTTCATCCCGAAGTTTGCTGAGGTTGGTAGTCAACTCTTCAATCTCAGTTTCTGTGCATGCATGTTCATCGATGCGATA
The DNA here is from genome assembly GCA_016746295.1 of Potamilus streckersoni. Lineage (NCBI taxonomy): Eukaryota > Metazoa > Mollusca > Bivalvia > Unionida > Unionidae > Potamilus > Potamilus streckersoni. Next base: position 1,995,681 of record JAEAOA010001395.1, read on the forward strand.
TGGAAGTTTGTGATGTGAGTTTCGTCGTGGTGTTCTAGCGTCTCTGTTCTGTGTTCTCATGGAATGTCTTAAACGCACAATTACTGTTGTTGCAAACCATTTTCTTACACTATCATTGACGATGACTACTATTTGAATTTCTGTATTGTTCTTGTATGGTGTTTCTGAGTTTGCTTCCGTGTTAAACTTTCTTATGGTAGCCCAAAATGCCTCACTTCACACTAAGTCAAAAACTTTCTTGAAATCTATGAATATGTGGTACAGTTCAAGGTGGTATTGCACATGTTATCACAAAGAACAAGTTGAATATATGAACTGTAGACTTGCTTCCCGTTTTGATACCTGCCTGTTTTTAAGTACTTTCATCATTACCATACTGAAATAGCTTATCGAATCGATGGTTTGGGCAGAATTGTCTTTTACCCTTATATGGCTGTTGGTTGGAAGTTTGAGCACAGGGGCCGTATCCTTCTTTGGCAGTTTTATGTTGAAGGATTTGGTTTCTGGCTTTATTTTCATGTCTTGAAGATTTCAGTTCATATTTCAGCAAACAAATCTTTCATTGCATCGCCACCTACTCAAACGTTCTGCATGAATGTTGTCTATGTCTGCTTCCTTGCCTGGCTCCAGTGACTTGATCGCTGAATTAACCACTTCTCTCAGGATAGAAAAGCTACTATATGTCAATGTACGGTAGGCGCACTTTGTATATTATTTTGACAGTGTAAAACAATCCACAGAGCTACACTAGGGGCTATTACCAGCATCCTAATACAGCAAAAGACCATCGTCATTCAAAATATAACGTCTGATGATTATTGTTACTACATACAGATAAAGATGCATTGCAACTGATCCTATGCAAATATACATCAAGTAGAGCCGAACCTCCTAACTATTACGCGCATTCGTATATGGATGTAATTTTTAAGAATATCCAGCAGTCAGAGCAGCTGAATTCTGAAAACCTAGTCTTACTACTGTTTTAAACAATTTACATTTGTTGATAACTATATGTTGTTATTGCTGTAGTAAGCACCATTCTTTTGATTTTTCATTGAGACTGAATAAACTACAATTTTAAAATAAAATCAAACAAACTGTTTCCTCTTTACCAATAATTGGTATTATTTATTAAATTCATGTGAGAAAAGAAGAATGTCAATGCAATAAACTTCAGCTACTTTCAAATTTTCATGGTTGAAAGAAACTCAGATTTAAGTGATAAATGTAACTCGTCTTCATTTTAATATCCTTGTCACTACAACAACAAAAAATCTGGTCTCAAATTAATGCAAATGCGAAAATTACGACCGAGAATCTGCTCGAAACATTTTATGAGGTTTGTATTAATTTTGAGCCCGAAGTTGTATAATACGTTGTAAAGAAACCAATGCCGTAAAGTAATAAATGCTATCGCTCTATCTCCAAAGCATGCTTTGTCATACTGAACATTCTTAAGAGCCACGTATCTCGAAATTATTCCCCAAAAAACTGAAAATCGTTGCTGTTGCAAAACCGGCTATTTTAATGGCAGGGTAGTCAAACGGTAATCAGCTTTTCAGACACTCTTAAATAAACATTCTTACCGAAAGTAAGGGTCAAAAGATAAATGTTTGAGACATCCTGTGTGGTGTTATAACTACTCGCAACATATTATGAAGTCCGTTGAGATTATAGAATTTTTTAAAAAAATTATCTGGTGCGGAATCCCAACCTAATGCTCCTCCCTACTGGCTTGCTGGTTGGGGGATGTAAACAGTCTTGATGCGTCATTATACTTATTTCTAAGAACAACGTTAGTTTGAGCTGAGATAATTTGACTGACTAATGCGAATGCCAGTTATTACTGTATATGTTAATATGCTTAACAAGGAAGATAAGTTAAAAAAAAAACTAGTCAGAGGGAAAATGTTTATTCAAACTTTCCTTCCGAAGTAAAGCAAGAAAAATATGTAAACGGAATGATGCAAATGATTTGTTAAAGCTAGTAGTAACAAAACATTATCGTCGCTCATAGCTCTTATCTTGAAAAAGGGTTGAAAAAAAGATACCATCTTACCCAGTGACAGTCCTCTTTGGACTAAACGGTCTTCTTTGAAATTTACTCAGTTCTATTTGCAAATTAACGCATTCTTGTTTGGAATTAACAGCCCTGTTTGGTATCAAATTAACGCAGTGTTGCTTGGAATTAACGGCAAAAATGAAATGGCTATTAAAAAGCTATAGATATTAATGCGTTGTGCAAACGAATTCTTTATTTGTGACCACTATATCAGTACATTTCCTCAAAGTAATCCTCATGCACATCTACACACATTCTCAGGTTGATTATCTAGTTAGTAAATGTCATTTTGTATTCACTTTCTGGTATGTTGTTCACACACTAGAAAACTGCACTTTCAACCTATGGCGCTTTCAAATCCTCTCCCTCCACCCCACCCCCACCAACACTCCCAGCGAACCTTTGGAAACATGATTTAGCCAAACATACTTGGAACTAAATCAGGGTTGTATGGAGGATATGGCAAAGTGTGTTCGTGTCCGTTGAGCTGGCGTTCTTTCTTGGACATAGAAAGTGTTAAGTTGTCTAAATTATGGCCAGACTGGTACTGGTCCATTGGCTGTGTCAATTCAAAGTTTGTTTCGCTTCCAACAAACTCCAGAACTTGACATAGCATAATATCGTCTTTGTATCAGACGCCGTATCGGACAAAAGCTGGTCCAATGAGAAAGTTGTAAATTATGCCATTAATGATTCAACATATGCCCGTGTTCCAAAAGTGCACGACCGTTTCATGATCGTGCTAAGTTAGATTTAAAAAGTAGCATTTAAATACATAGATCAGATCTATGTTTGTTATGGTCCTTAATCCTGACGGAGTGTATAGACACAGATCTGACATCCCATTGTACGAAGGCAGATCTGCATTGATAACGGACATCGTCCAGAATTCTTACGGTTCATTAATTAACGTAATTTAGGAGAATACGGTTTATGTTCTTGTATTAAAAAAGTGAACATACATAGATAGTGTGGACACTTATATTGGCACTGAGCTCTATTTTTGGAGGAAACTAAGTAAAAGATGATTCCTGCTTTTGGTGGTATGCTATAATGGAAGTTCTGGCATAAAAGGTGACCTAAAATAAAAAAATAAATAATTAAATTGCGTGGAACAATAAGGCGTACAGTTTTAGCTGAAATGGTGCTAAATATTTATCTTAAAATGGAAATCGATGGTTAAATTAATTTTTCAAATGATTGGTTCCGTTGTTATATTTTTTCAATTTATCTTCACATTTAATAGGGAGTTATTTAACTATTTATTTAGGATTTCTGGAAACAACTTATAAAAGACAAACGGTGAAGGCACATCTGATACCATATAAAAAGTGTTAGCGTACATTCTTAAGGCAAAGGCATCATACGAACACAGTTTCAGAGATCAACACAATGATGGAATTACATTTTGTACTTTAAGGTAGTTAAACAAAATTAGCCACTTACAGAAACGCAAATATATCAAATATTTATTTATATAAAATATCACTGTATGTTATGGAAGATTGTTTACGCCCAGACATAAAATTGTCTAGAAAAAAACCCTTGCTTTCATACTAAAATGCAAAAAAAAAAATCTCTCCTTGAGCGTATATGTTAAAGAAAATTGCGGCTTATACGTTTTACATTGTTTTGCAAAACATGATATTCACTATTATTCGGACTCTTGTTTATTATCTGGATGTGAAAAACTTATAAACTTTAAAACTAAATTCCTAATCAAGACCTAAATTCCAATGCATCATAATCCCAACTGAATGAGGCATGCTAAAACAGTATAAGCACTACGCAATCAAGAAAACATGTTTACATATAATTTGATGGAAGGCAATATCGGGAGATTCAGTAGAAACCTGAAACAGTATTAAAGCGTGTCTCTATTGTAAAATGAAATTCAAACATTCGATATGTATCAACTGACTAATAAAAGTTAATAGATCACTTACGAGTTTGTATATGCACATGGTCAATTCCAGCATATGTAACTGTTGCAGAGATCTATATGATTAGAAAGACGGGTGTAGTCGTATATGGAGGAGAGGGAATCTTCGCTATAATACTGAATTTGTTAAGTCTGTTGGTACAATACTGCCCCTTCGTGTCTTCATATGCATTAGATTGAATATATATATATATATATATATATATATATATATATATATATATATATATATATATATATATATATATATATATATATATATATATATATATGCATTTTTAAATATTAGCAGCTTAAAAGTGTCATACTAGTGTAGATAAAGTAAATTAAATTCAATATTATTTGGATAGAAAATCAAATCTGGAAGTGGTATAAAAACCGATGTAAAAGTTCGTCTCAATAACTTAGAAATACATTCAAGTGTTTTCGAAAATAATACACATCAGACGGATTTTATCGCTTGGTAATTTCCGGAGATCACCTGACGTCATATTTTTAATAAACGTAAACAAAGTACGTGTTCCGTTCAATACCAGTTTGAAAAGTTTTATCATCACAATCATGCCAAGATGAAATCATAGAGGTTCAAGGAAGGGCAACGGGGTATGGTGTGTTGCAACAAAATGTGGGAATACAAATGCTGATGGGTTTTCCATGCATTCCTTCCCGAAAGACCAAGAGCTTCGTCGTAGGTGGGCAGACTTTGTAGAAATCAAAAGAGCAAACTGGGAAGGTCTGAGTTTTCTGCTCTCTGCTCCTTTCATTTCACACCATAATCCTTCCCATTTAGGTATAGATTTGAGGTTGAGAATATGGGTAGGGCATCAAAGAAAGTCAGACTCAATGGCGATTATGTCCCTTATATCAACAGTGTGAAGGAACCAAGCCAAGATAATAGCAAATGTATCAGAATCGTATAGGTTTGATATGTAGTCACCATCAGAGTAAGTAACTTGTCAAGTATCACCACCAAAGAAAATAAGAAGGGGCTATTCAAAGAGAGAAGCAGCAACTGTGAGTTTTGAATGACAAGCACCATAGTGTTTTATATATATATATATATATATATATATATATATATATATATATATATATATATATATATATATATATATATATATATATATATATATATATATATATATATATATATATATATATATGATATTCAGAAGATCAGACACGGCATCATTTCCATTTATACCCTGTAGAACGTTCTTCATAGCTTCCAAAACAAATGCAGTAAATGTCGAAAATATCAAGAACTGAGATACAAACATTTAATAAATAATTTCCAAATGTTCATGTTGCCTTTAACTTTGTTTCATTCTGTTGATAGATTTAGAATGGATATATATATATGTTTCATTGTTGGACTAATATGTGAATCAGATTATATGTAGATATTTACAAACATTATTGGGCTAATTCCTATCCCCAATTAATAAAAATCTAAAAAAAACCCCCAACATATTGTTACGTATATGTGGTTAAATTTCTTGTGTGTAAGGTTTAAAATTCCTTTTTATTTCATTTTTGTTTCATTGTATTTAATTGCAATGAATATTTGTTTTTCGGAGTCTGGATTCTTTTTCAGTAATGATATATATTTCATAGCAAAGTTTGTTTATTCAAGACGAAGACGTATTACGTGAGAATTATCATTTAGTCTGTCTTACCTTGATAACAGTGTCAACAAGAAGTTAAAATGATTGGTCATTATCAGGGGCATACATTCCATACATTCACTTTGTGTAAGCAACCTTTTTTAATGATTGGTTCATAAGTGGGGTGACTCAGGCGGACGTGTCAGAATTAATGTAGTAAGATGACCAATCTCGCGAGACTTGAAATAAAGTAAGGGGTTTTAAATACGCAATCCTAATATTTTTTTGGAAGAGTCATTCTAACACCTTGAAGAAACAAGGTGTATTATTTTATTTGTTGTCAGATTTTTTGTTCTTCGTTTGATTTTGGAGTTAATAATTTATTCCTCTGGAAACTCAACAAGTTGACTTTTTTAAAACAAAATTCTGAAAGATATTATAGAAGTTTAGTCTGGAAGTTTAGTCTGGAATTATTCGGCAACAACGACTGTGATTCAAGCGAGGAATTGTTGATATTCATACATTGGAATACATCCGACGTCATCGCCTTCCATATTTGTAATTCGTCGGGACTCGAACCTAGATTCTTATAGGACTATTTAGTGATAAGACTTGTGTTTTTATTCTTAGGATCAAATTTTGGATTATATTCACAAACTGAAAGTCCTATTTACCAATTTTTATTTTGTTGTCTAGGGAAATAAATTGTTTTGTTAAAATATACAAAGTTTGTTGGCTTTCACTCTTTTTTTTGTCACTGAGTACGAGCATTTGTCACGTAACCTTATATATATATATATATATATATATATATATATATATATATATATATATATATATATATATATTAATATTTGGAGAAAAGGATAGGTTCGCTCATCATAAAGAAATAATAAGTCAGTATTTAGAAATGCATTTTAAAAAAATGTTTCAACCACATTCTATCATGGGGGATAGGGGATTTTATTGGATTTGTCATTGGAAATTTGGGAACTATTTTCTTTATCCCAAAAATTAAACTGGCCAACACAAAACAGCTGAATTTGTATTAAAAATGGCCTTAAATTCCTAACAATTACTATAAAAATGGCAGACGGGATGTAAGTAAAATATTGTTAGGCGCAGCATTAAGCACCGCAAAATCATATCTAAATTAATATGATCTAATATTGTGCCAACATTATGTTTCAGAATAATGAGGTAAAGAGCAGCTGCCACGTGGGAAATGAAGGTCTAGTAAGGAGTGTGGAATTGTTTAAGTATCATCAGAGTCAAATCAAATACTTATGTACAGACAGATATGTCTAAATAGTGAAATGAGCGAGGGAAAATATGACAGACACTCAACATTGTTTTGATGTCTGGTATGCTGTTAAAAATAAAATTCAAAATATGTTTGCATTGATATTCATTGTTAACGTGCCTTTAAGAAGTCATTAAGAACCAGACCAAAACGAAAGTCAATGCAACAAGTGTCGATGTTTTTAATGTGACACTCATAATAACATTCACTGCAGGTGGTTTCATTTAGTGTAGAAATATTAGATAATCATAATATAACATCTTGTTCAATCATTTGGTAAAAGAAGATTTTTTAAAAAAAAAACTTTAAACTGACTTGCGAAAGGTATTGTTGAAACAAATATTTCATGATTCCATTGATTTCGGGTCTCCTTTAATGTCTGTTTCTATATACAGGGTTGAAAAAGAAACTCTTTGAATTATCACAAGAAAAAGACTTCAGATATAATTCCATAGATAAAAAGTTTGGTCAACGACCTGAATGCCTGACCATTTGCTTGACCAAAATGAAGAATTAATGCTGGAAACGTGCCAGTCTGTGTATCAACCACATCAATGATGTGTATTCTGGCCAGAATGATTCATTTGTATCATGTGAACATGGTACTTTGGAGGGAAGAGAGAGAGAGAGAGAGAGAGAGAGAGAGAGAGAGAGAGAGAGAGAGAGAGAGAGAGAGAGAGAGAGAGAGAGAGAGAGAGAGAGAGAGAGAGAGAGAGAGAGAGAGAGACAAAAGGAGTGATTGAAACAATGTTAAAATTGGTTGAAATCTTTTGTTTTAAACATACTTGTATTCTTGGAACAATTGTTTAGGTCCATTTGTACAGTTAGTAGATCTATTTCTTATTGATCAATGAAATTTGGTATATAAAAGCATCATATGGAGCACATGTGACTAACTTAACTGTATTGGTCTAGTAATTTATTGACTTTAGAATTTTTTTGTTCGTGCACACTTTAATTTTCATGTAAGATAGCATACAACCAAGCTTTGATATTTGATAACTGATAGGATCAAAGTCTTTGAAAATCTTGAAGAGATTGTGACCAGCAAATGTGCAAAGATTTACCAATGCTGTTAGTACTGGAGAAATACCACTCTGTGATCAATCATTTTGTACCAAAGATTATTGGTTTTTCCTATCACGGAATGCTGTCAAGATATATCTTAAATTATTGCAAACAAAGAATGCTGACTGAGTTTTTTTTGAGTTTAATTTATAGTGCAGTATATTCATCTTCAAATTAAATCATAGATATCAGGACCTGATCTTTTGATATCCTGCAATGTAAAATTGTATTACAGTTTTTAGTGCTTTGAAATGTTTGCAACTAAAGCATCTATAAAAATATATGGTTTTTGATAGAATTATATATTTTGCATCTTTATTTACTTTGAAATATTCTTTGGCTAGCTGCATTGCATTTTGAAGTAAACAACCAAAGAGAGCAAGCATGCACTAAGAATAGGTTGAAACATATAAAATAGTGTATCCAAAGTACAAGAAAGGAGAATACACTGTCAGGAAAATCCTCGTTGGCTTAACATATGGTAAAAATATACATTAGTAATTAATGAGCAGAAAGGAATATATCTCACAACGATGTAAACAATCTTGTACCAAGTGTAAATACCTGTATTACTTTTTTTAATAAAAAAAATTCAAATAGTAAAGGCAAAATATTCGTTAAAGTTGACACTCCCCTTTAATTTCAAAGGTCATTGTTTTGCTCTGTGAAAAAAAACTGAAATGAACAAACATTTTTAAAAACAAATATTTTTAATACATGTAGATACCACAACAAATGGTTGCATTGTTTGGTTTACACGATAGAATGCATATTAAATTTACTTTAATTATTGGGACTTTACAACTCTAAATTTCCTCAATGTAATTAACAGCTTTCGTTCGAGAACACGCTGTCAGGTATAATACTTGCTAATACGTTAACATCCTGGAAGTTCCGCTCTAGCACAATGACAGTTTCAAGCTAGCATGACGCAAGTTGCTATTAATTGATGTCACATTACGACAAGAGAGGATGCCGTGTACTGGACTGAAAATAATAACCGTGGATTCAGTATATTTCAGAATCCAATATTGGAGGAGAGGTATAAAGATCCGGCATACCGTGTCTCGTCAGCGACGTATAATTCGATAAATAATGAGATAATATTTATTTCTTTAAAAGTGTTCATGTTGTTAAACTGAATAATTACTCTGATAGTGAAGACGTGAAATCTTCACTTACACCGTTTGTAGTTCAAGCATATTCTCCGTTTTCGTTGTCATGTTTTTTTTTTCTTCTGTTGTCATAAAGCCAATGTTTCAAATGACGATTATACCGAAAATTAGTTATCTGAAGAATTTAAAAAAAGAAGAATTTGTGTAAGTACAATACTCTTGTTTGATTCTTTCAGTGATAATTCAACCTGGATTCTAACATGTCTCCCAGTAAACTAACCTTTCCTTCTCCTCTCATGTTTATATATTGTTTCATTTTAGTGTGTGCATGTGTGTATCTCTGTGTGTGTGTGTGTGTGTGTGTGTGTTTTACAATACATAAATAAGTGGAGTCTAATAGTGCTGATCAACATTGTTCGGACAGTTCTGTACGATTTTATTATTGTAATTGTGAATGAGCATTCGGAAACAGCCACTTAGCTTGATGTGTCAGTACATGCTGAACTATAGAACATTTTCTGTTTCAAACCAAATAATATGTGGGATTAATTAGGGGTTTATTAAGTCTATAGCTTCCCAGTATAGCATCGTGTTATATATTTCTTTTTAGATGAAGCATTTATAAACCATTTATGACACACGAATGTATAACCATTTCGTGAGAATAAATCTTCATATTGCATTGGTCATATTTGCCATTCTGTTCACATTTAATCAAAACTAATGAACTCAAAAGAAAATCTTAATCTATAATACGATATTTATGTGGAATTAGTAGGTTTTGTATGTGTTTCGATATTTAGCAAGACATTTAATGGAAATAAAAGTTAAGAAAAATATGATTTGTCTTAGAAGATTTAATGTGGCAAAATCTGCAATTCACAAAATAGTTGACAAACGCAAAATAGAAATATACTCTCTCTCTCTCTCTCTCTCTCTCTCTCTCTCTCTCTCTCTCTCTCTCTCTCTCTCTCTCTCTATATATATATATATATATATATATATATATATATATATATATATATATATATATATATATATATATATATATATATATATATATATATATATATATATCGGTCCTTAATATTTCACACTAGGATGTTTCATAAAACAAAAATCCATGGAGGGAGGGTGCATTGTTGCAGATGGTACATCGATGTGTCAAAAATACAAAAATATTAGCTAATCAAAACATTTTTCTCTTATAATTTGCTGTTTACACGAAATGGCTCCAGATATTTTACATACTCTTAACGACAGATGGCATAAAACTGTCAAATATATATATATATATATATATATATATATATATATATATATATATATATATATATATATATATATATATATATATATATATATATATATATATATATATATATATATATTGTTTTGTATTGTTGATATAATTCAATGTATAGGATTAAATATACAGAATTGCAAATATAAACCAAGCAGAACCAAAAGTACTATCGCTGGTTTGTACAAGAGAATGTTTGGTAATATTGATAGAATTTATAAATACGAATAAATAACATTATCATCGTGGTTTTAAACATTTCAATTTGTACTCTATTGAGATCCAAATCCGGGTTCGTGATTTGCCTGAGTGCATCAACACCTATACCATTTCAAAAACTGACGATATAGTCGGTCGAATTGACATACTACATTAAATGCCCATAAGTCAAAGTTAAATAATCAATCGTGAGTGCGACACATGATCAAATAAGTTACTCGTCTCGAATAAAACACCTCTCGCATTCTCACCTTTATGCAGAGCTAAGCAAATCGTGCCATTTAAAATATTCTAACTGTTGTCCGTGCCGGAATAAACCCCGTGGAGGCTCCTCAGCAGTCAAAATCTCAGGGCACCCTTTGACATCTATATCCTAATATGTTTAAGTTTACCAGTCCTAAAAAAGTGTGGGCCCATAGGCTGGTGCCTACTCTGCCTATAGGGTAATCCGACACCGAGTTATATGAAGGTGAGGTAAAATCTGATTGATTTGATACAGTGGGTGGGTTGCAGAAAACGTAGCAGAACAGAACAATACCTTCATTTGACCTTGAAATCTCAGATAACGCCAACACAGCATATGAGAGCAAAGTAATTATTTTATGTTAGGTGGGGATGGACAAATTAAACGTTTTAGTGTACAAACAAATATATGACAGCATAAATGGGATATTCATTAATATTTTATGATACAAAACACATAAAAAGTAGATTGTGAAAAACAAATTTGTATTGCACATAAATAAATAGGTATATATACCTACCCTTCCCCATATATATATTATATATATAATTTAATACAAATACTTTCATGTATGTATGTATGTATGTATGTATGTATGTATGTATGTATGTATGTATGTATGTATGTATGTATGTATGTATGTATGTATGTATGTATGTATGTATGTATGTATGTATGTATGTATGTATGCCTACCCATACATACACATAGACATACGTAGGTTTACGTATAAACACGCACATTCAAGCATATAGAGGTACACATCCAGACAGTAATGCAAATAAGATACATATTTTTTTAATTGTCAACAAATTTAGAAAGACTTGTTAATACCTAGTAATTTAAGGAGAGAAAGCATTCACAACACTCTATTATTATAAATATTACAGTATTACAGTGAAATGAGGGTAAGAATTTACATCTTTCTCTTGAGAAAAGAAGACAGACAAATATATAGCAAAATTCATCATATTTGTCATCCGCACAACCTACAGTGCATTTTTTTTCTGTCTTGTCTTGGTGTGTTTCCCCAACGCCTTGACCGTACTATAGGCATATCGTTGCTAGTTCTAAATTTTAGACAAGGTAAATAAACAGTTCTTTCTAGAGATATCAAACATTTTTTAAAATTAAAAATCTTTGGTTGTTTTTTTTAAAAATATTTGGTAAGTCGTTCTTTTTGACATAGGTTCTAATCTTTTCACTCCATTCCTATATAAATAAACTATTTAACGATTGTGCAAACGCTTGCTTTAATTTGCGTATTGATGCTTGTTAGGTAGGTCAAACTTCCAACTGAAATATGTATATTTCTAATAGGCTCAAACTATTTATAAGTAAACCCTGAATGGAAAGCACTCAGCATGATACCTCTTTGTAAAATGTTTTTATAAATCATTTATTAACTGAAATCCAAATTCAAGTCATACGATACTTATTGTGAATGTCAGTTGGTTTCCTACCCAGTGTCATCTTAACAACTTTGTAGTCTCTGAGCAAATCAGTCTACTGGTGCCCCCGACCTACCCTGCTATTCATTAACAATATGGGTAGCGTGATGCCCTGGGCAACTGCCCAGTGTGCTCAAGTCTAAAGACGGCACTGTTCCTACCAAGTTCTGAATGCAAGAAAGCCACGATGTACTCTTTCTGAGTTTTATGAACTGTTGAAACTGTAAATCTATTGGAATGTGCAGGTTATTTATTATTTCATAGAGATAATGAATAACTCATTTTGCTTGCAGAAAAACGTCGTGTTTTTCAAACATTGGAGATTTTTGAAACAAAATAATATATTAATCCTAAAATTCTTCACAAACAAATTTTCGCCCAAAGCTAATCTGAACGACCTACTATTCCGCGAACTAAAAGTTAATAGTTTCTTTTATTGGTTTTCTTGGAAAAAAAAGTCAGCATCAGTTACAAATATTAAATTATCGTCTGCATATAGTAAACTCAACAGTTTCAAGTGCATGTCGGCAGTGAGAAAGTGTGTATAAAATGTTATTGATCTGGTACAATGGGTTGTTGAGACAGGATGTTTTGATCTGGTACAATAGATTGCATTGGGTGGAAAATCTGACTGATCTGGTAAAATTAAATTATGCCGACCAATATCATACTGCAGATATTTAAGAACACACTTTTCAAATACCTTGAACAAAATACTAATACAAAACAATGATTATTGGCTGACAATTGTGAAGAATGTGTTCTACAACGCTTTTGTTTCAAATACTGAAATTACATTTGCAAATATCCAAGAATCTGAACTTTAAAAAAAAAATTGAAGAGAAATATCAACTATACGATATATTGGGTATTCATTGAACGAGCATTTCTTTGAAATAACTAGGAATATAGTAAACCTTGCCCAAATGCCTCAGATTGATCTAAACCGATTAAGACAATGTGTCGTCCTTACAAATTTCAATGGAGGAAGGGTGTATGGCAACTGATACATAATTTGTTGAGAAAACTGAACGTGTACTATATTATCAGTTTGTATGATGAAGTATGTATACATAATAAATAATTAAATACTGTAGGTTTCTTCATTGTCCGTTACCGTAGCCTCGTTGACAATCAGCACTTTACAATATTCTTCTTAGACTTCTCTGGATGTCTTTAATAAATTTTCAACGTTCATCTTGATTTACCTCAAGAAGTTTTAATTATGTTCGTCCCATTTTAGATTAATTCACTTACTTGCATTCCACTAAAAGTCAGATTAATTTTTGTCCTATTATATAATAACCATTGTTGATGGTTTTGTGTACTACTTTTCGCTCGATCTTAACATTGCTTTCGTTCTTTACTAATTGTATTGCTTTCATTGTACTTTTAGTGCAGATCATTTGAAGGAAAAGTAATGTTTCTGTGTGGCACACAATTGCTTACTGCATTGCAGACTGTGTGTCAAAAATGTTCAACACTTTCAATAATATCGTTTTATCAATTTCATATTGACAAAACCAGTCTTCGACTTTTTCCAATATGGATGATCGTGACTGTAACAGTCTTTTAAGTTAAAGGAATTTGGCGGCCTGGCAATCATAAAACCCAGATTATTGATTGAACGATGGTCACCCTAGCAATCGTAAAGCAGATAATGTTGATCGAACGATCGGCGGGCTTGCAAAAGGTAAAGCATGGAACATTTATTAGACGAAGCTTTTACACGTTGGTTATTGCCATTTTAGCTAAAGGGTATACGCATCTTAATTAGGTAATTATCACACTCCGTACGAAATAGAAGCAACGGTTTTATGTGAAAGCACTGGCTTTAGGTAATTAGAATTAGACATGAAGTCTGATAATTCCTGAGAATATTATGAACGGCATTATTTCGTTTCTAGGAAGAAAAAAATAATGGAATAGATTGATTGTGCATTTAGAATAGGTTTTCAAATTTACACTTATAGACTTTGATACAGTCCAAAGATTCGCTTCTTTCTTATGGATAATGTATAATAGATTTCCGTGGCAACAATTAATTCAATTAATTTATTAAGTCAAAATCAGTTATATACTATTCGGTACATGAGATCAAGCAAGTAAAATGCAGTATTTCTTTGAAAAGAATAAAAAAGATTTTAAAAATAGTAAATTTGTAATGCATTATATAAAGATTTATTACATCCACATGCTTTGGTCTTCTTGAACGTTTTTGTCCTGAAGCAAAGCAAAAAAAAAAGTAATTAGAAAAAATAAATTTGTACCAAAATATCTATTACTCATGGCAATTTAGCAAATCATATATTTTAAGCATATTAGGATTTCATAAATAAAGATATGAATTGAGAAATAGCTGGTTTAACGTCGGACTACTGATCCGAAGGCCATAGGTTCGATACTCCCCAAGCCAGTCACGATCTGTGATTTCAGCATGTCCTTTCGGAAAGACACTTAGACAACTCTTCATTGTCATGAAATAGCCAATAATGTTCTGAACGTACCGTTAAAAATCAACCAACCAACCATCAAACCCACCAACCAACCAACCATCCAACAAAACATTGTTCACATAACCATCTTTGCATTATCTTTTCTTCACATATATTTAATAAAATGTTGCTATAGAAAGCATAAAAGCTTCATTCTAAGAAAATACTATTTGGCGAAACAAACAGAATGGTATCAAAAGTTCTTTTCTCATGACCTTTCAATGCAAAATCTCTATGTATTAACAATCAACCTTTCTAAATAATATAGTACTGAAATTCTAAAATCATCATTACCATTAAACAAGAAAATCAGTTATTCGTTGTACCTTAATTGAAACTGTATTAACTATTACTGTTTCTGTATATTGGCCAGTAATTATTAAAATATTGAAACGACTTGCTTAGAAGTTTTATTTACAATTCGTATGGTTCCATCGTCAGACAAATAGTCGGAGTTTGTAAAGAAAGGCATAATATATTAATATTTAATATCTGTAATAAGATTTCGCGTTTGTCTTTCAGGGTATCTACATGTATCAACCAATAAAATCTCAAAATAATGATCAATGTTCGTCAAAATATCCAACGCATTTTGTAAATATAGGACAGATGCTAATCAAAATATACAACGCATGTTATAACCTATGATCGCTGCTGGTCGAAATATATAACGCATTTTATAATCTATGATCGGTGCTTATCTAAATATACCACGCATGTTATAATCTGCGATCTCGCTCCCCCAGTGTTGGTTGCTTCACTATATGTTGAGACAAATTAACGTACGACGAAAGTTTTGATGAACAATGTCCATCAAAATATGACAATAATTTTCCAAACTCTTTCATTAGTCATTATTAATTTTTTTATTAGTCATTATTATTTTGTTACTTACGGCCGTCAAGATAAACAAGTGATACGCGTTTTCGTTTACTAGCAAAACAAGTGAGCGAATCCTTGTGGAATTCCTTTCTTAAAGAAAAGAAAGAAAGAAGAAAACTACCTCTCTCGTCGACATAAATGACCATTTTATTATCGAACTACCTGCAAAATATCATTCTCTTTTGAGTCACGACTGAGTCACGCTGGATCTTGGTATAATACCTGACACCAATCATCTGATTAAACAGACAGGGAAAAAATATTCTGGAAAATTTCTTTATGATTCAGTTAACTGAAATATACTGGCTTCCTTCGATTAACTCTCATTATGCTTGTAATATCTGGGGATTTTGAGATCTGATATAGTACAAAAGACTCATCTGTCTTTCCTTAAAAGTATACTAAATGTAAAACAATGTACACCTCCATATATGGTATACAGCGAACTTGGTCGCTTCCCCTAAGTTATCAACAATAACAGTTGAATGATAAACTATTGGGCTGGACTAGTTAGTCGTTATGAAAAATATATCGTATATATTCTCTCTTGTACAAACACCTTGAAGATAATTCGTATGACAATAAATGTTTACTTGACGTAAAATCTATATTAGATGATGTTAGATGATGTCAGATAAGCTACGTATGGAAAAATCAGTTTTGTGTCAGTTAAATCGTTAACAACTCGATAGAACAACGACTAACAAATTAATACATACAAGCTTGGACAGATAACATAAATACGTCATCTAATTGTCTTAATTACAGATTATTTAAAACTAGATTAGATTAGGAAAATAATTATTTTTCACTTAAAAATATAAATCAAAACCTTAATTAAGTTTGGAACTGTAAAACATAGACTTCTTGTTGAAATTTGTAGATGTTCCTTATAACGAAAGATATTGCAGCCGCTGTCACTCTCAAGAAATAGTGAAGATATTATTATATTTTCTCATATTCTATGTTTTGACGAGAGCCAAATTTTAAATCACATACTTTCACTTTTAGGACCTACATTTATAAATATAATCAGTTAATGATACAAATAATGTACAATTCTTGAAAACTATTTGTAGGTTTCAGATTGTTTTCCGAATTTTCCCAAGCCATTTAAGACAGGGGCATCATGCCGCAGACATGTAGCATAATGTCCCACCCAGTCACATTATCCTGACACCAGGCCGACCAGTCCTAACACTAACCTCTTAATGCTGAGCGCCAAGCGAGAAAACTGTTAGTACCATTTTTTAAAAGTTTTTGGTATGACTCGACCGGGGATCGAACCCACTACCTCCCGCATCCGAGGCGGACGCTCTAACCACTAGGGCACCGGAGCGGTCTGCCGAAATTAGAAGAATCATCAACTCAAAGTGAAATAAATATATCCTCTTGAAAGAATAATGATTCAACATCCGTCTCTATGACATGTAGGATATCGATAATGATATTCAATTACCAGATGTCAGTACTGTAGGGGTACTGTTTTTCATTTACATAGGTTAGTCAGCAAATGAAAGCGAAAGTGAGTCGGTTATGAGTATTATGCATTATCAAGTCTAAGCAATCAATAATGATCGAACATGACAAAACATGTGACCTTGGACAAAAAAAACCGCTATTAATTTGTATACCATAATTTGCAGTGTTATTCTTCTTTTTGTATTCGTGGACACCTTGATGTAACACTTATTCCTTGTAAAAATCATTCATGCAAAAGTGTCGCTGAATGTCCGTTTAATTGGTCTTCTAGAAAATGCCTACATCACAGTATCATTTTGGTCATTTTCACAGTTTTATAATAATGTATAAATCTTATATTTTAGATATAAATAATCAAGTTATTATAGTACAGTATCATTTTCATTACAGTTTGCCACACAAATTAATCGTGTTTTTAACAGTTACAGTCGGTTCTTCCACTGCATGTTTCATTAAACGTCATACAAGTATTTTCTTACAAGCAATCGCGTTGCTAACATCATTTACATTGTTTAAAATTATCACAATTCAGCAGCAATATAATATCAGATACTAATCATGAAATAAAATCAATGAGCAAAACTAAATGAAAATATAAGAAAACAATTGACCAAAAATAAACGTAACTGAATAAAAATAGAGTGAAATGAATGAAAATTAACAAAAAAAAAAATGGAAATCATTTTTACTGTTACTACTTCAAAGACACTTAATGAACAAGAATTAATTGGCAAATATTTTTTTAACACTATAATCTGTATTTTCGTTCTTTTTTACAGCTTTAATAATAGACACAAGTATGAAGTTGTGTTTAAAATGATTAAGGCATTGATTTGTTTCTTTAACCTTGTTGGACGCCTTGGTACATGCAACCAGAAAATGTCGTTTAAACAAGTAAAATTATAGGAGTGAGCGACAATTCATTGAAGATGATTTAAAATCAGACCAAAACAAACAACAAACTGCGCCTCTCCCCGAAAAACGACCGTTAAGGTACAGACAATAATAAGGTATATTAACAGAAATATTACTTGCATATTGCATATTTTGTCATTGATGGATATTAGGAAATATGAAAATTAATGAAAATACTGGGCTGTGAAGCTTTGTTTTACGTACACGAAGGTCAATTTTGCAGGTGGTGTTGAGTTGAGTATGGGTGAGGGTAAACGAGCAAATAAATTGCATATAAAATCGACAGCATTACGAAAGACTCTAGTCATTCATGGTCGTCAGCCTTCATGCGTTTAACTAAATTCTGAATAACTCATTTTTGCGCATTTTGGCGGTAGCTATTTTGTTTGTAGAAAAAGAAAACCGTCGACATTCTTAGTTTTCTATTAGGTTACAAATAAAAAATAACTTTTCACGGGCATTTTTTTCGTAAACAATACAAATGCAAACGTTCTCGTCCAACAACTTTAAAGGATCAAAATTACATTGATACTGTTTATATCACTTGAAACAAGGTTGTAAAAATATTAGAAGCAGTAAAGAAACGAAACGAAATTATGAGAAAAGGTACAGTAAGTTTTACTTTTGTAAATTAGACTTGCAAATTAAATCTTAGTAATTTTCAACTACTAAAAGTTACTGTCAATAAATACTCCAAAAAGTTATTTCTTTTTCTCATTTTAGTTCCTTTTTACCTTTTCGTTCATTTGTTTGCCCATTTTCATTCCTATTTGGAATATTCGCCCGGTGAATGAAGACTGCCAACAGTCCTAACAAGTTTTTATTATTAGATCCAATACTTAATAATGGCAATTATAAGTAATGCAAACAAAGTAAGAAAGGTTTCGTATTTACAAGGGAATATGTATAATGTTTACTGAAA
The DNA here is from genome assembly GCA_016746295.1 of Potamilus streckersoni. Lineage (NCBI taxonomy): Eukaryota > Metazoa > Mollusca > Bivalvia > Unionida > Unionidae > Potamilus > Potamilus streckersoni. The sequence continues at coordinate 2,014,694 of JAEAOA010001395.1, forward strand.
CACCTAATGCAGGAACTAACTGGAAGTATGAAAAACAATAGGAATGACTATTTTATATTTGTGCCTTTCAACGTCATGATTTTAGAAAGCTGCATTGAACTATTTGGAAATATTTTCAGGCAATTATGCCAAGCCAGCATCATTTGATAATTTGTCATCCGTCCCTAAGATGGAACACCAAAGCATTCACTGGTGTCAATGCGCGAAAGAAATAGTGGCATTACCCATCGGGCAGAAAGGTTTCTATGAAAGCGCTTTAATGTGAATGTTAGTTGCCTGATTTGGTGGAAAATTCAGTGACGCATCCCAATAAAAATGTTTTGGGGGAATTTTGGTTTGCTTGGGCAGTTGATATTCTGCAGGACGCATTTCAGGACAGTTTATTGATATTAGCGACATTTCTAATCATAGAAAAAGAAAGAATGACGTATTAACTGGTCATATGTTTTGCCGATGAACAGGTCAGAGGCAAGCGGATTGATAAACAGTTTTGCTATTAGTTTAAAAATCTATTAATCAGCCGAATCAACGATATATGTATTGTTGTTCTGCTGGAGTTGTTAGTTCAAACATGCAAAGTGTGTTAACGGGCTGACACAGTTGTTTTAAAAAGCTTTTCCATGTCCTGATGTCAAAGATCTTATTGGGTAAACCAAACGAAAAAATAAGTACCATCTGATCAGATAATAGTCCATTGCGCAAGTTAGATGCTTGTAGTAGCGAAGTCGTTAGCATAACGAAAGAGTGCATATTGACCTTTCCACGTTACTAGTTAAAAAGTTTGTTATTGTTGTTTCCCTATTGTTCTTGTTTGTATGTTAATTTTTAATTGATAATTTGTTATTATTTTCTACTGCTTTTTAAAATTCTGTCTTTATAACAAGTTTTCAAAAATATTTACATGAAATTATTAAAGTTGGGAACAACCATACTTTAATATTATATTATGACAATATTGCATGTATAATAATAACTTTGGAATTGTGTATATTATTATATTAGTTTGGAATAATTATACTTGTAATGTTTCCTATTTTCTAATTTGATAAACCTGGCCTGCAAACAAGACAACAAGTATGTCAGTAAATTCTGATGGAAGTCGTTTTAATTGCTTCTCGTCGGTCGGTGGTTCTTTCCGGTGATTTCCCGGTTTCTTCCTCCACCAATAATACTGGCCGCCATGAATAGCCTATCATATGCTGAAAAATGGCATTAAGCCAGCATACAGAAGTCGCAGAGGCTATGTTGGTTGGATGCCGGACTCGTAATCCAAAGGTCGCTGATTAGGTACCCTTTAATGCCAGGACATGCAGGTTGTCTCGGTGTGTCCATGGGAGAATGGCAATGGCAATGACAGTATCTTTATTACTGTCAGCTTGCAATACGCAACATTAAACATTAGTACCTCACTTTGCATGCGTGTACATCAGTCATTGAGGATATATTTTTTTCTCAATAATTATAACTTAACTCAGATTGAATGTCGCTTCAGTGAAATACGAACAAATTTAAACTTAAGCGCATGGATGTTCATATTCTAGTAATTGGAAAGACGTCATATAAATTACGATGAATGGAACAAAAATTAATTTGTAGAAAACAAAAATTGATTTGTGCCAAATTTATTACTTTCCAATGATGACCTTATGGTACTTTTCTCTTCTAAAATGATGGAAAGAAAAACAAACACTTAAACTAAAGATTGTTAAAAATCAAAGTCACTTTGAAAAATAATATCAATAATTTCAGTTTTCTTAAAACGTAAACATTTTCAGAACTCGATAACACTTATACGTTGGTACATTTGGTAAGCTATAGAAGTGTTTGGGCAGTAGTTGCTTTCTTTGTTCTCTGATGGAATAATTACATTTAAGGAGATAATAAAATTCATAACTAACGCAGTTTTGCGTGCAATTTTAGTGCGTTCTTTCATGTATAAGCAACATATTCTCATCTACACTTTTCTATAGGTAATCAATGATTACATGTTTGAAATTTTAGTATATTTCCTTTAGATTTGTTTGGATAAGTCTTTTAACAAGTTAGTTTTATAATTTCAATTCAGTTTTAAATATTCTGTATGCATGGCGTTTGAAAAGTTAATGACGAATGATTGCTACGTCTGTATCACGAAGTCTTTTCTTAAAGTTTATATCTAAGCCGGATATATTGGGAATATTCTGATTAACACAAATAAATTTAAACACTGTTCCTGAGATGCTATGAATGTTACCCATCCATTTAATTCTGTCTAAACCAGTATTACACTCAACAGTTACGATAAAGTTTAGTATTCCTTTCTTAAGAAGGTAAATAGATTTTCTGGTTTGATTAATTAGATTCTTATTTGCCAGTAAATATCTACCATTTTTCTTTAGGGCTGATCTTAAATATTTATTATTTCTGACATTTTCAAGTTCCGTATCTACTAATTTGAACTATACATTTTATTTTATTGCCGAATTTAAATAATACATCGGGACTGTTTTGCATTTCTCTTGCATTATCTAAAACGATAATGTTTTCGTCTGCATCGAGTAAATAAAAAGTTCTAAATATCTTACTATATTTGCATCCAGCAAATCGACTGTACTGCCATTTCAAATCCAGCTCAAAAGGTGATTCTCGTTGTCAGACACAGCGAAAATGATACAGGAGAAAGATTTTCCCCCTGCATAACTCTTTGCTTGCCAGTAAGTAACTCTTTTTATCACCTTTAATATTTTCCCATTCACATCCGTATTCAATACGTTTCTGCATAAGCCAACCCTCCATAACCTGTTGAAAGCCTCAGAAAACTCCATAAAGTGCAAAACAACTGTTATATCTTCGATTTAAAAGTTTCATTAAGGAATGCAAGGCAAAGATGTTATCAGTTGTGGAGTATCCTTTACGAAATCACACATGGGCCTCAGATAGTAAATTGTTCTGTTCTAAGAAAGCGAAATTCTATTGTTAAGGAAAGCAGCAAAGTCCTTACTTAGACAACTCTGTAGAGTAATAGGACTGTAATTTGTATGATCTGACTTATCTCCGTTATTTGTATATATCGGTTTAATCAGTCCTGTAATCCAGGTTTCTGTAACAACACCTCTATCTAAATTCAGGTTAATTTTTTTTAACAAAAAAAGAAGAAACTCTTGTCCTGAATAAACAAATATTAATTTAAGATGGATGCTTCACCAGACGACTTATTTGATTCCACATTTCTCAGTACACTGAGCATTTTTTCTAAAGATATTGGTTCCTTTAGGGCTGTGCCATATTCTACATTTAATTGTTACTCATTTTCACCTGTCTCGTAAATATTCTCATCGGATGTGTTTATGTTTCCTAAAATAATCATAAAAGGTATTCATTTCGATAGGTATGTCATCAATAGCTTTATTTCAGTTTTTTTCTTCTGATGGAGCATGCCTCAGGTAAGCACGTGTGCACCTCGGTATAGCTTATGCATAACGTAGGAAGGAATCAGGGTGGTTTCATCGGTTTCAGTTTGGCGTAGTAGTATGAGGTTTTGTAGGAAACTCACAGTTATCGAGTTATGCATGCTACATGAATTTATGATATCCCACTCATTATGTTCTTCTTCAGGATAATACGTGTCCTTGATCGCCTAAACAGAGTTGGTTCCTACGAATTATTTTATATAATTCTTTATTAGACGCTAGAATATTTGAAATAAATTCAATTACACCAAACGAGAAAATATTGTTCAAATTTTCAATGTTATGTTGTAACATGCAAAGTTAAAATTGTGACAAATGCAACTGTTTGGAACAATGTTGTGACCAAAGCAACTGTTCTATAAAAAAAAAATATGTTGTCACGAAAATTTAAGTCCTGTTGTTAATATGAGTAAATTAGTAGCACTATTACTTGGGAATTTCCGAACATCCATTATTAACGGAAGCTATCAAAGTACCGGTACAGTGAAAAGGTACCGTACAAGTACCAACGGTAAAAAATGCCCCGGTAAATAGATATGCTGGTAATACTGCTCACCTCCTTTTATCTATCTCAACACTAATCATTAATAAGTCTCATCATTTTTTTCTCACTGACTCTCGTTCGTTTTTCGTTATTTGTTTTTAATAACGTGATTTAACATGTATTTGCAAACGCATATATAATCTGTGTTTTTTTTTAAATCTAGCTTTTGTGTTCCAAATATTTTTATCGTCACTCTAAAACTGTTGAATTAAATTCGATGTAGATTTTCCCATTAATTGTGTTTCATGAAGATATTTCATTTCAGAATTTGCTAAATATATTCAGTATGGCAGGTAATGTGATTTGTAATTTTGATTCTAAACGTTCTCGTACCGTTACACGACATGGCGAAGTAATCAAATAAGTCTAGTACAATTTTTAATCATTTTGTCATAATAACTAGTTCTGTCATTGTTTTAAATTTCTACTTTTTAATATTCCTATATTCGGTATCTGCCGTCACAAAAATATATGTGGTTCAGCTATCGTTATATGCTTATTTTTTTATCTTTATTTACGTTCCAAATCAGGTTACTGCATATTCTTCATGTTCGTAAGATCAGTTTATGAAATATCCTAAAACAGTCATAGGAAAACATGGGGTTGGTATCTGGTACTCACAGGTCTACCTCAAACAGATCGTATAATTATGTGCGTGCAGGAAACGTTTTGAATAATATTGGGATAAGATCATCATTTTTAGAAATGTAGGCTTATGAGTGAGTATTGTTCTTTATCCTCATGCTAAATAGATATGTCCAAAATTTAAGAAAGACAACATATTTATGTGCGTCGCAAACGAATAAGTTTTAAATTTAAAAAAAAGATCTGACTTTTTTCTTCTTAGCATTTAAATTATGTGAGTTTGTGTTACTTTCATTTTGTCTGTAGTAGACATCAGGAGTCAAGTGAATTACTGGATGAACGTCATTGCCGTATAGTTAAATCATATTATATTACATATTCTGGTAACTGTACAATTTATTTTCATTTCTTGATAGGAAAGTTTATGAAATTATACGATGGGCGTAGATCGTTTTACATTTTCATTTTTTTTTCTTCAGATGATTATAATTCGTTTTGATAGTTGCTCGTAATGTGAATGTACCATCAATAAATAATAATCGTAGATCTAATTATTTTGGTTCCTTTTGTTTGGGAAAGGGTGATTATAGACGTTGCCTGTTGCCCAAATTATATCATGCGCTTGAAAAGCGTACTTTAAAATATAGTCTGTTGCCTAATCACTGGGTGAGGTGATTGAGAACGGGTGCTAGGGGGCGTTGACTGTTAGTCAGTCTTTAATAAGCAACATAGGGGTTAAGCCAACGGATCCTACATCGAAGGCTACCATTCTGATCACGCTCGCCTATTTACTTAACAAGGATGGACAGTGACGTTGTGAATCCATCGAACTAAATTTTTCATTCCGAACTTATCGGTCAATCCTACAATCAATTCATAATAGATAGGGTCGCGAATCGATTGTGTCGGGTTTTATTTTTGGAAGAAATGCCCGACAAAAATGTATTATTATTTATTTCGTGTAAGTAGAGGCATGATTTTGTCTCACAAAAGCCGTGTGAAATGTGGTGCTTGTAAACCGAGTTATTTTATAATATTAGAGATATTGCGGCTCTTCGCTTTTATGTTGTACAGTTTGTCACAAAGTATATTTGTGTTCAATTTAAACTGAAATCAAGATTTTATTTTTTAAGTTTAAAAAATATTTACATTTTACATTATATACATTTAAGTGTTACCATTTTTTCCCTTTTATCTTGTAATTACATTTTGGTACCATGCATAGCAAAGCAGTGTTTCGTAAAAGAATGAAGGCAGAAATAGACAATTTTAAATTTTGAAAAGGAAATGTATTTTACCTCTTAGCTTATTTACGTTCATTTGGAAGAATTTATCTTCGTGTACTTTTTTTGTTGCAATTCTTTATATTTTCTTTCGTATACTTTACGTTCGTGCAAACATAAATCATAATATGTACGTACATATCTGTAACAATCAATCCACGAGGTGGCTTACTGGTAGGTCTTTTGCTTAGTCATGCGCAGTCACACCTTTACCTCATCAACATACCTCGCCTGCATTTGAATCACGTGTTCATTACAGTATTCAGTGCTGGTGATTAAGAAATCGCTGCGTATGACTGGCTGGTGTGGTTGTGGGAATATGTGGGAGTGTGTCCAGAGAGAGAAATAAAGAAATAAACTTCTACTCGAATACGAATTCCAATCAGTAGAGAAAACAATCCATAATAGCTTAACCGGCTAATATAAAACGGGAGGTCTGGTCCGCTGATTGATTAAAACAACTTTAACTAGGTGCTTCCAATTATTTGCAAAAATTTTAAAGAGGGAATTTTCTTCCGGGAGAAAATTGCTTTCTAATCATTGGAAATATGTGACCCAAGGCAGACATAGGTAAGAATGAACAAGGTGAAGGGCAGTTATAGGTAGCACCAGTATCGGAATGACCTATCTGTATCACATTCCATTGTAGTTGTACAATAAACAATAATTACTACGCAAAGTGTGTGGTGAAAATAGCAAAACAAACGGCGAAAGAGTTAAGGTACTTCGAGTGGACTGGGAGGGTAAATTACGTTAAAATATTTAGATTGGGAGTTTTGTTTATTATATACATACAGAAACAAATTAACTTTTCGTATTAATTCCATTCATCCGAAATAAACAATATCACAAGAAAAATTATACAATCCAATTATCACTTTAAAAAATGGCTATTTTTTATCCACTTGGTGAGAATTTTGCGGTTAATAAGATAAAAATCAAACAAAATTCCCTACTGGGGTAACAAGTAAAATACTATTTTGCTTATCTTAGAAAATAAAGAAGTCTCCATTTACCATAGAAACTCTTGAATATGCAGTTATTTGCTTTTTTAAAAAAATCTTCCATAGTTTCTTATTATGAAGATATTTTGTTCAATGGTATTTATTTGAATAGTACACGTTTTTTTTTTTAAGAATAATACTGAGTAATTACGTATAATACTGGGTTAATGCGTATAATACTGGGTTAGTATGAATACTACTGGGTTAGTAATCTGCGAGCAATACTGAGTACGAATAATACAGTTAGTACGAATAATGCTGTGTTAGTACGAATTATCCTGGGCGACTAAGAATAGTACTGGGTTCGTACAAATAATACTGGATTAGTACGATCAATACTGGGTTAATGCGTATAATACTGGGTTAGTACGAATACTACTGGGTTAGTAATATGTATTAGTGCGAGTAATACTAAATGTACTGAGTACGAATAATACTGAGTTAGTACAAATAATGCTCTTGTTAGTATGAATTATACTGGGCGACTAAGAATAGTACTGGGTTAGTACAAATAATACTGGATTAGTACGATAAATACTGGGTTAATGCGAATAATGCTGGGTTAGTACAAATAATACTGGGCAAGTAAGAATAGTACTAGGTGAGTACAAAAATACAGGGATCTTTATAAGAAAGTTGAGCAATTACTTCCCTTCAAAGCGTTTTAAAATGCCACAAGAAAAATGAAAATTTCGTTGGAAATAAAACACAAACATACATAGATGATAGCTTTTTTGGGGTGGATTGGGATGGAGTCTTACAAATCAACAAAGAACCATTTTTAATCATCTAGTTTGTAACACCTAGATGATATCCTCTGCCAGATTCAGAATTGGTGAAAATGAAAAAGAGATATACATAAACATCTTCCCATCTCTCTCTCATATAAGGACATATAAATACCCAGTCACATAAACGCGCACACACGCACAAACATGATCTCTGTTTCTATAGAGTATTCTGAGACATAGATAAACCAGTAAATTGCACATTGTCTGAAAGCCCATTATTCGTTTTGTTCGCTCATATGAACTCCAACTATGTCTCTCCAAAATATCTCCCAACTAATTAAAAACCGATTATCTGGACTACCTATTTATTTGAGAGCTATATTTGTAGTGTCTTTCGATGGATTCTATATCCCATCCTTCAGGACATTCAAACTCTGAAATCTTGTGGCATAGATATAAACAAGAAATAAGCATTAAAATAGCAGTAAGAGAGAATTTGTTGGGCGTAACTAGTTGTTTTCGTTGTCAAAATGACACTAACGTCGCTTGCTTGACTAGAATGCTACCATCGTAGCAGCTACGATAACTGAATCACTGAATAACCTCTAAATAATAGGATCACATATCGTTATGCTCCAAACCTCCATTTACATTTTATTTAGTGTGTTTACAGAGCAGGTGGATTCGTCAAAATTATTTTTAAAGTCACATTATCTCATCGTCTTTCGTAGAAAGCTTATGTCATTTCGAATTATTTTTAAAAAGAACGATAAAATCTTTCTACAATATTATCAAATATCTACGTTCTTCAAGTTTCGGGTTCGGCAGTGCATGTGCTGATATGACAGTTTATGAAATATTTATTACCACAACACCGCAAATCATTATTACTGGTCATCGTCTTTTTGATGGTACATGATTCATTGTTTATCAACAGTTATCATCCTAATTAGCTTAATGCTATGTTTATCTTCGCAACGTATTTATGGGCTTTCATTCAGTCATCCACGGCAGAATAAAACAAAAACTGAAAAAGAAAAACAATATGCTGATGTACCATCCAATACGTGCATTGAGGTGCGGTTTAGTATCAAACAAAAACATACTTCTAAATTCTGATACCTAATAAATTAAAAACCGTTCCGTAGCAATAATTACATCAAAGCAGGGTATCAAATTCACCCAGAGGGCCGCATGAGGGCATTTTCGATGGCCAAAGGGCTGCAACACCTTTGTTATCTCTCGTGACCCTCGGACGCCAATCATTTTGCGGGCCACGTAATACGGCTTTGCGGGCGCATGGATGATTAATTTTTCCTCGATACTAGTGATCTATATTTTTCAAAGATATGTAATTTGTGACAGCAAAAGTTTAAATAATATTTTTTTCTAAGTTGACTTAAAGATAACCAAAAGGAAGAAACAGATCTGAAACGAAGAAATCCAGATTTCTAGTAAAAAAGAAAATGTACAGTTTTAACAAGACTATTTCCTGAACCAAGGCAACCTTTGTGAAGCTAGCGCAGTTTGAGCGCACACGTGTAATGTTTACTAATACGCGTATATGCTTTATCTGGCGTTTGTGTCCTAGCTTCTTATTGTTAAAAAAGATGTGAAAACTCGCACTTTGTAACTTTTTCGAAAATGTTATTTTAGTTTTAAATACACCTTTCAAGGCGATCACACAAGTTTAAAAATATAGGGAACGTATTTGTGTGCACCTGCTATTGTATATTGACAACAAAGGTTTTGTTTCTTTTTTGGATAATTGGCAATATATAAAATTCATTATAATCAAACTGTTTGCATTCATATGAGAGAGAGAGAGAGAGAGAGAGAGAGAGAGAGAGAGAGAGAGAGAGAGAGAGAGAGAGAGAGAGAGAGAGAGAGAGAGAGAGAGAGAGAGAGAGAGAGAGAGAGAGATTTTAGCATTATTTGGTAAATATATCTTTCTATGTCTGTTCATCCAGGACTGAGTTACTAATTACTAATTTAGCCTCAGTCACAGAGTCTGACGATGCTTGTGTGTTAGTAACACATGAAACTTCGTCCGGATGCCTGGGAATTTGAGACCAGGCATGAGACAGCCTTCTTCGGGAAAATCTCAGGGAACCACTTAAAGCAGCGTGAATCACTTTTACGGAAGTAAACACCGGACAAAGGTCACTGACCCGTCGAGGTAGTCAATACAAATGATTCATACCGCAACGTTTAATTTTCACGCCAAAACACGTGCAGGGAAGTGCAGGCTTGCTTTGGTTTTATGAGGTTTAACGCCTTTTTATATATCTCAGCAATACCGGAATCGTCGTCGACCCACGGGAAACGGGCAAGCTTTCTCACATACCAACGTCGGTGGAGCCAGATTCTAATTCACGCGGACAAAGGCGAGATGAGCAAGTGATCCATAAAGGTCAGTGCTTTAGACAACTCGACCATCCCGAGCCTCGGGAAGTGCAAGAAAAGAAAATAGCTGAATATTTTATATGCAACACGCACACCTTACACAGTTGTTTTGTTTCTTCTTTCATATTAACATTTCCATTCAGTTCTCTCCATCAGGTATGACCGTTTCATGACTATGTTAGTTGTTTGATTACTAAGTGAGGCAACATTTGTGTACAAAAGCAAAAAATAAAACAATCAAGCAAACAACAACAGCAACAAGAACAAGAACCATAAAAAAATAAACATAATAGAAAGAAAAACAGCAAACAAATCATTTTTCAACACAACGCATTTTTAACGCAAATAAAAGATATCCATGGCCCCTTAATTGATAATAATCGGTTAACGACTGAATTACACTATTTCACTATTTAGTCATAATTTAACGCCCAAGAGGAAAATATTTAGCTATTCATAAAGGCATGCATCTGAGTTTATAATTATGCTTTATTTGGAGACTTCAAAAACAATGTGGCATGTTATTTCATTTAGGAAAAGTGCAATTAGAAACGAATGAATCATTCTGACCAGTAATAATTGTCGTCTCAAGTCGATAGGCCATGCGTACTATTTCGGTTATAAGTAAACAGTCTGAGTAATTGAAGAGATAATGTTTACAACCAAAGTAATTTATACTACTTCAGGCTGGATATACTGACAGCGTGTAATTGTCCGCACAGTTGTGTGTATGCTTGGTTGTTCGAGTGTATGATATGCTGTTTTGCATAATTTTATTTAGTTCGAAACGTTATCCTCAGATTTGCCTCTATTATATGATTCCCCACCCACCCACCCACTCATCTCTCTCTCTCTCTCTCTCTCTCTCTCTCTCTCTCTCTCTCTCTCTCTCTCTCTCTCTCTCTCTCTCTCTCTCTCTCTCTCTCTCTCTCTCACATCCAATTTTGGATATTATCATTAGGCCAACCAACTCCGTGGTCACGTCTTATGTTAAGAGCAATACATTAATTTCAAACACGTTGCCACATTACTTCATTGATTTTCGTGACTACTGTCAGTCTAATTCATATATTGGAAGCAATTTTAACCTGAGCACAATTCTTTACAAAATATCGTGTTAATATGTGCTTTTGCAAAGCTTAAAATTGCCGCTGCTTTTTGGAGCACTGTCATTGTAAAACCTTCTTTCTCGGAGGTGTTTAGTTTTGCACATTATAAAGCTCTTCAGTTTTGGAAGTAAGTAGTTCGCAGTCCCATACCGCATAAATATAAGTAATCAGTTTCATACCCTTCCCCCAAAAACAAACAAAGAAAAAAAAAAGAAAATAAAAAAGTGAAGTTTGATGTGTTATTGTTTATACTAATTGTTTTATAAGTCGCACTCCAGTGTAACACCTAGTTGCTTAAATTAAACGATATCCGTTTGATAACTGGATATCATTGTGTACTGTAAAAATCTCAACTAAGCTAAACAATTACTTGTAAATTTTAAAATTATGATTGAAGATACATAAACATATGTCTCGTGCGCTGTGAGAAAACGGAGATGAAAGAACATTGTGGTAGTTCACCTTTATGTAGAGGTTGCTTATAGAGAAAATCTTGCAAGTAAAGACCTCATTAACCACACATGATTTCCTTTATATATCAAATAAACAAATTAGAATACTCTTCGAACTTATTTTTTTATCCCACAACATATGTTAAATTGATAATTTGCAACTTTCGGGGTTTTTTTTGTTCTTTTCTTTTCGTCTTTTATGTATTAAGAAAACGTTATCACCATGTATATGGGGGAAAAAAATCCAGAATATATTAGAGTCTCCGATGAAGATTTTTGTGGTTTTGAAAGAAAACTGGTATAAGTATATTTTGTGCATGCTAGAATAATCTAAGGTTGATTGATTAATGAGTACACTGTATTTAATATTTTATGAATATTTTTATGGCAACTAAAACAAAAACATCAGCTGCAAAACAATGATTTACACAAAAGAAATCTCTAAACACAGACCTAAAAAAAACCTATTTATTTTAAAATGATGATCACCGATGCCAATTTCGAAAGCATATTTATTTTTGCAGTATATACAAAAAACATAGTCTAGTTTTAGCGGTTCGCTAAAAATACGATATGCCAGGTCTTCATTTACTTTGATTTTTCAGTTATTCTTTTTTTTCTGTCATATTAAATGTTATAAAGCTCTAAGGGTGTACGGAATCGCTCGATTGCTACAAGTTATTCCTGTCAGAGTTTAAAATGGAAGTCATGAGAAGCACAGTTGCAGTTTTTGTTCAAACGAGTCCACGAATGACTAAGCCAAGGTGAATGACCATCTGCGTTTAAGGTAGGGGAAATAATCAATACTTGTACTTGTATCTTAACACCTGTGCGGAAAACAACTCCAAGGTCTTCGATATATATGGCGTCCAGTCACAAAATCCATCGTTTATTGGGCATCCTCATGTTGACGAACGGTTTCCTTGCTTCTGTTCAAAGTGGGTCAGAAATGACTAATACAGGGTGAATGACCGTCTGCCGTAGAGGTACGAACAATAATCAATACGAGGGATTATTAACAGTGGTGTGGACGAAACAGGAACTAGATGATGGCATGACTGGTAATACTGAAGCCTTCGATATACGGCGTGCAGGCACAAAGTCACGTCGTTATTAGAATTTCCTCCGGTAGTGGACCAAAAATTACGTTCAGCCGCCCCTTAACGGAAGCGTGCGTGTGTGTATGTGTGTGTGTGTGTGTGTGTGTGTGTGTGTGTGCGCGCGTGAATATGTTTTTCTATACGTCTCTGTTTTGTATTAGTTAAAAAAAGACAAGAATGCCTAAAATGTATATTTGAAATATCACTTATTATATTTGTAACATTTCTTCTTTCATTCACGGATGAATTTAATATTAATATGTTGTTCATAAACTAATATAAATTAAGTAGAGACAGACGGACAAACCAATGGTGATTTAATAAATACATCCACACTTTGTCCCCAAACTGTTGGTGTAACAATGTAATAACAAGTGGGAATATCCCACGTGTTCTCTTTTCGCGAATGTAAACAACTATTGTTCATGTTATTAACAGCATGCTTTTGGGTCTCATTGAGCTACACGGAGTGATTTTCAAAATATAACTTATGCATCGTCTAATCGTCTTTCACAACGGAGAATAACTTCGATTTTAAGTTGATTATGTCGTTATTAACATTGCCTTTCGTTGTCATCAACATAATCGTTAAAGATACTTTAAAGGCACGTCATAATTGATTTAAAAATCATTTTATTTCACAATAAAATTCTTCAAATTAATGAAAGAAAAAAAAATAAAAGTGATCACATGACTGCAGCATTTAAATACGTGTGTCTCACCCAACTAAAATTTCACACCCCCACCTCCTCTCCAATATAAGGAACGTATATAACTGTTGTGCGTTGACAAATGGTATAAAAGAAAGAATAAAGAGTATATATTTCGTGGAAGGTTCTGGCCACCATATTAATTTTTTTTATAAATATTATTTTACGCATAAGAAACTTCATTTTGAGTAACTTGCACACAACCAGAAAACAGTATATTAGTAATCACAGACTATGCCGGATTTAAGACAAATGCAGAGGTCCTACGCTAGTTAAGTTATGAGACTCTTACTTGGACCTTGAAATATGTAGGTCCGGTAGGCCTACACAGGTAGTCGGGCATACATACTCAGGAAATTTAGTAGTTAAAATAGCCGCAGACATTTGAGAAAAAAATTGCCAATAAGCACACCTAAGCACAATGACAATTCCGGCACTGGTCACAGAGTATAATTGTCAAGAAACTACTGCCTTTCTTTACTCTGTATGTGTGTGTGTATGTGTGTGTGTGTCTGTGTGTACGTGAGAGCGCGCAGAGAAACCTGTATAATTTTTTTTTGAAGGGTAGCAAACATGAAGTCGTCAGCCTTTAAGTTTTACAGACTTAGGTCAAAACATGTCCAGAGATGAAATCGAGGGGGTGGGAGTGTTCCTCTTACTCCTGTGTGCGGCACACGTGTGTGTGTGTGTGTATGTGTGTGTGTATGTGTGTGTATGTGTTTGTGGTCAGGTGATAGCAACGAAGCTTTCATTCTTAAGAAAATAAGCTCTTATGAAGATATATAACATGAACTAATGAAGTGTTCCCAAATACTTCGTTAACCTGACTGTTAGATAAGTTAACTTGCATTTGAATTTCGTTTTAATTATCTCGTTATTTCTATACATGCATCCTTCTTCAGATGCATACATGCATACCTACATACCTACGTACATACATACATACATACATACATACATACATACATACATACATACATACATACATACATACATACATACATACATACATACATACATACATACATACATACATACATACATACATACATACATACATACATACATACATACATACATACATACATACATACATACATACATACATACATACATTTTATAAACAAAGCATTATTTATATAATGAGGATTAGTAAAAAATAGGAAATGGTGTTAAACTTTGTTTATAAATAAAGGAATCAAATTTTATTGGTGTGGTTCCTCTCATAATTAACATCATCTGTGAATCACCGATTGCCTAAACTGAATGGACTTTGTCTTTTTTTGTTCCGCAATATGATAGTGCTTCTTGTGTTTTTTTTAATATAAATTTAAATTTTATATAGTTTTTTTGTCGTTAATATTAATAGTGTATAGTAAATATTTATCATTTACGCTTCCGTTTTTGCTCTATATTTTGTTCCATATTATTTGTCTGTCAGTATCTTTTTTTATCACAGTACCATGTGACTCTTAGAGTCTATTTCCCTGCCACGTAGTCTACATTTGGGTATAGGTGGTATAGTATGTCAGCCATTTGTCGGGTAGATATAGGAACAGTCTGCTTTGTGTCGCTGCCGATCCTATACATAGTTTCTCCAAACGGCTGGCCAGTTTAGTTGTAGTTTTTTCCTATAAATTATACCGTGTGTTTTCTTTACTATCATTAATTTTAAGGTATTATATTAAATTTCATTGTTGTGGTTCCTCTCAGATTAACATCATAAGAGGGACCCCCCCCAGCTAAGAGTTAATAGATTTTATGTGTTATTGTTTCTTCAATGTGTATGTGTTATTTGTGTTAAATTTATTGAATTTCTATTTTATTGATTTCGGATTAGGATTTTGTACACCATCATAATTTATTATAACTGACAGAAGATCAAATTCCTTAAGTTATTATTTTAATTCTTTCAAATTTTCCATAGAATCATGTTTATTATAGTGAAGAGTAAGATAATTAATTACCAGCAGTTACTAAGTTATGTTCTATAAATAAGTCTATTTAAAATTAATAACAGTTAAAAAATCCTTTCAATTAGAATCATTTGTTAGGTCTAAAGTAAAAGTTATTAGTGGTAAATTCAATTAATAAGTAGCAAAGTTTCTTCAATGTAGTTGTTAAGTAGTTTAGTAATTTCAATGTCACATTAAGTTTATATAAATCTTCTAGTAGGTAATAACTCAGTGGGTAGTTTTCTATCACGATCAAGTCTTAATTATAGCATCTAGCATTAGTCATTAGTCAATCAAGGTATAAAATGGTAGTATTAATAAATATATGATCGTTTAACTTTCGATAATAGCCAGTCATGTTTTCATTAATAGTAAATTCAATTAATAAAATAGTTAAATTCATCTAATTCTAATTTGCATTCGTTCTTCAATGTAATTGCTAAATAGTTAAATATATATTTCGTGTAGATAATAGTCATACAAATTAAATTCTCTGATGAGGTCATTTCTTAATTTAGCACTGTTCATAGTAGTTCACATGTTGCAACGTTTTATCTGGTGTCTGCATAACTGCATTTTGTTAGAATGTTTACTAATAGTAGAACAAATAATTTAAATAATTAAGATTTAGAGCTATTAGCTATCAAATGGAAAGTATATTTAGGCAGATGACTTATGAATAAATGAATGAATAAACGTACATTGTGTTCCAGGTAAAAAATTGAAAATTATTCAATTATTGGTAGACTTCTTGGACACCTTCTATATTAAAAATTTTAAAACACTCATCGTTTTCTTACATATATGAAAAATAAACGCACTCGAGAAAGTAATTTTACATTATTTTACACTTTCTTTTTACCCTAACAGTAAAATACCATATGCATAGGTGTTTCGCACCATGCGTAAAAAAGCAACAAGAAAATTTAAAAAAAAACAGTTAAGGGGACACAACTCTTGGTTAAGGGTGCTTTCCCTTGAATATACAATCTGAAAGGACTTCTAATCGTTTCTACGTAGAGTTTATTGCAAAATCATATACATATATAAACCTTGCTAAATTTTGTATTTAAATATATTGTAATAAATAATTTTTTTTAGATCTATCTCTATTTTGTGTTGTTGATCTATGTAGGAGACGTTTAGCAAGACACGTGTACGATTAGTTAGATTTATGAGAACTTAGCTGCGTTTAAATAACCATAATGTACGGATTTGATCAGGCAAAGTAAGTAATTATCGATATTTAATTAAGATATACGGATTTTTAAACTTACCATAATTGAATTCAACTTCTGATTTGTATGGGTGCGGACATTTCTGAAAGTCACCAGAAACAGTCATGTAACCTTTTTGTGTCAGAGGAATTGCAGTGCTTCAATGCTTGTGAAGTGGGAATTTTATTTCATTAATTGGACGTACTGTGGAAGGGGGCGTGGCTTTACACGAAACTATCAGCTTAAGTTGTGCTAATAGCATCTGTTAATTTCGTCTTCGTTTTTCTACAAGAGGAAACCAACATAAGAACTTAATTGACTCTGAGAATTTAATATGTAAATTTCCCGTAAAATCAGCCAAGGGAAACGGTTCTCTGGAGATTGACTGGCCAAAAAGCTTGAAAACACAAGGTATTTGTGCTAATCTCATGTAATTCGTTAATACTATTAGGGTGATTTGTTTGGTTTAATTGCTTGAATTTCAAGGGATTTATTTGTTTAAGTTCTTAGATAATTTTTTTCTGATATGGTATAATTGTGTTGAGTTCGTTCATCTGAGTCCGCACAATGATATTTTTCTTTAGATATGCATTGACGGCTTGCTTAAGTTATAGTCTTGATTATTTTGGGAAATTACGTGTCCAGAATTTCATGCTTATTTTATATAGGAAAATATGTATATAAAAATAACTGTGTTGAGTTCATTTATCTTGATTCCTACCATGATTGTTTATTTATATACATTGGCTAATTGTTCTAATGTAGGGATTACGAGAAGTCTCTGACCGGATGGGGTCGCGTATGATAACGACTTTATTGTGTGTTTTGGTTAAATAAAGTAGTTAAGGAAATTCATTAATTTGTGTGATTTAGATTAAGTCGGGAACTAATGTCTCAGTGTGGTGGGAAACGGAAATTAGCCGACCATTAATTTGTGAAACTAGGTTGCATGGTCTACAGTGACCAATTATATAGCCATCGAGGTCTGTTTGAATCTGATATAAATACATCTGACCTTGAGAGTAAGAATGATACTTAATATAAGGTAACGGAAGATTTAGGGTGCTTTTGTTTATATTTTTACAAGGTGAGATACCTTAAGGGAAGACCCACGATTTACAACCCAAAAGCGCTACACAAAGTTGGAAGGGGCCAAAGAGGCGAGACACCAGAAAATATGGAAAACGGAAGAAAAAGAGTGGAAGACCCAACACTACCAGTGAAAGGGAGTCAAGTGGAACAGTCTGAGTGGACTTTGGACGGAATCGAACACAATGTTATGAATCTCACACTATTTAACGATGATTTGATTCTATTGTCGTTAACAGATCGGTTATATATCTAATCTTGTTTGCATTTTTAAATTCCTTGAGTTAGTTGATTTGAAGTGCATCTTTCGAATTGTAATGTTCATATCAGTTGCTTGTTAAATTTTAATGTTTTAAACTTGATTAAATTTTGTCTTTGTTTGTAGCGTGGACTCTTCTTATTCTGTTCTATACATCAGCTCAGATTCTTATTTTTTACACCCATAAATTCATACTTTGTATTGATATTTACTCGTTCTGGGCAAATTACACCGTCGGCAATCACCTCTAGACAACGATAGCCAAAACCAGTAAACCCGCCACAAATAAGTTGAGGAGGGGTTTACCACATAAACGAACATGAATATAATGGTTTTCTGCATCCAGCAAATAGCAACGTACAAAGTAATTTTGGTTCCGTATATTCACTGCTTATTGTTCATTTTGTTACGTATACGTACATGCAATCACGTACCTAAATAGGAATTTTATTTAGGTATATGATTGCAAATACATATGTAACAAAATGAACCATAGGCAGTGAATTTATTGAACCAAAATAACTATCATCTTCTGCGTGAAAAAAATCTTACAATCTCCTTGTTAATCTACTGTTACCAGCAGTCTGCCAAATTATATTATCAAAAATCATGTATATCGATTTGAAAAATCGCAAGAACAGGTTGATTTAATTACAATTCTTATTCCTTCTTCAGAAATAGAAAACGAAAAAGAGAAATCAAACTCTACTAGGACAGTTCAGAAATTCATGGAGCCAATCACTGCCATTAGTCAAAGTATTGCCTTGTGATAACAAAAAATAAAACATCTACATGGCTAGAGACTTGTAATCTTATGTCATTCTGACGCAGATACGTCCTCTTGTTCTCACTCATTTTATATAATCATAACGACACATGATCTCCACCCCACCCCACCCCACCCCGTTTATACCTAATTACTTTCATTTTCCAGCCATTGATAGATCACAACAATGTAGGAAAGAAAATACACGAGTTTACAAAACTCATTAATCATGTCCACTTGCAATTCATTTTTTTGGAAATTAAAGTTTCTGGTTCCTATATGTTAAAAGGTATTGCAGATGTAAACATTATATTTTCTATATGTAGATAATGTATTTTGTTTCTGTTTCATCTTTTCGTGGCGTAGGATAAGGGAGATCGCAAATCTAAACCCTGGTTGAGTCATCCCAAAGATTTATAAAAATGGTACTTGTAGATGCCTCAATTCGCGCCTAAAAGGTTAATGTTAGGGCTGGTCGGTCTGGTACCAGGATAATATGTCTGGGTTTGACATCATGCTACATGTCTGCAACATGATACCCAAGTGCTAGACATCACTTTAAACTGCAACACTGCAGACATCCTAGCGATATGACTGGAAAATTGTTAAAGTTATGTTAAACATATCTCTCTCTCTCTCTCTCTCTCTCTCTCTCTCTCTCTCTCTCTCTCTCTCTCTCTCTCTCTCTCTCTCTCTCTCTCTCTCTCTCTCTCTCTCTCTCTCACTCACACACACACACATAAACATCTCTCTCACACACACATACACATACACACACAAACACACACACACACACACAAACAAACACACATTTGTTAGCTTGTGTTAAATACCTGCGGTTGGGGTCGACATCCATCTGTTACATTTATACTGCGAAACCACTCAGAAAATTGTAAATCTAAAAATGAATGATACTGGTAGGAACCCTTTTTCAAATGAAAATATGTTTGATGGGTACACTACCCCTCCTGCAGTTGCGTGGATTGCGTAGAAGTTTGCCAAACAGAGAGAGAGAGAGAGAGAGAGAGAGAGAGAGAGAGAGAGAGAGAGAGAGAGAGAGAGAGAGAGAGAGAGAGAGAGAGAGAGAGAGAGAGAGAGAGAGAGAGAGAGAGAATTCTTTGAAATAAATACTTTAAAATGAATAGAAGTGAACCACAGTCTAGAGGATTATAACGACTTTATCTTGACTTCATTTCTGTAAAGTATTTTCTAAACTCATGAAATTGAATGCTTGTAAGAAACCTCGAAATGTAGTCGAATGCTTTCCAGGTGAAATGGTGCAAACAATGCTTGGTGCAACCTAAATACCAAAACGTAGGTAGGCTTTTTAAATCCTCTAATTCAGCTGCAATACCGGCCTTGCAATGTACAGATGACGACGTGGGCAATGGATGTCAACCACTTGCCTGCGCTGTGATATTTTGATTGCGTCTGGGGCTGAATTTTCTCGCCATTTTGACTTTAGCTATAACTCTAAAATACCACACTCATATGCGTGGACTGAGTCAATCTTTTCGTCCTGGCCACAATATATGAAAAAGGACATACATACATACATACATACATACATACATACATACATACATACATACATACATACATACATACATACATACATACATACATACATACATACATACATACATACATACATACATCCATGCACGCACGCACACACACCACACACATACATACATACATACATACATACATACATACATACATACATACATACATACATACATACATACATACATACATACATACATACATACATACATACATACATACAGACAGTTTAAATTGGCTAAACTGGAAGGTGCAATCACACATCAATACTATTCTCAAAAGTTCATTTTCCCAGCGGAGGTGGGCATAATATTAATAATATTAACCTTAAATAGCCCAGAGAACCACTAACCCACGGAAAAATACTGGAAATCTTTTCATATATCAAAGCGGACAGTTTGAGATGTGAGTGATATGTAAAGTTTAGCACCATATACCACTCGGTCACCAAGGCCTCGCCGTTGTTTATTCTATACGCTCGATCTAAGAGAAGCAAATTCAAACTAGTGTTTTAATATTCATGTTTGAGTTATTTCCCTCACAAGGTATTCAGTGAAGGCCCATATTGAATTCGCATGTTAAGTGTGCACGAAATTAACCTATCGCCACATTAGCATCCTACGTCATCGAAAAAAATCCACTTATTTATATCAAATATAATCCAATATGAACTAGTGAGAACGCCAAGTGTCACTAAAATGTTTTTGAAATTTGATTAAAAAAGATGAAGTTATGCTCATTTGAATATGTGCATGTTATATCCCAGGATAATGTGGTAAGTCGGCTAAAAGATTGATATAAAACAAAAATATCCGCCAAGCCTCCATCGTGTCTGCTATTACGTAATATTCATCTTACCTTCCGGAATAATACTAGTAGGTGTCTTATAGAGGCTTGGTTGACATTGATGTTCGACGATGCGTTAATTGCATACAAGGGGTCAGCTTTAGCCTTACATTAGTAGATGAAATTCAAATTTCAATATTTTACCCAATATTAATATTCCCTCTAAATAATCTATTTAATATTGTATAATAATAACAACCAATGACTGATGTTATATATATATATATATATATATATATATATATATATATATATATATATATATATATATATATATATATATATATATATATATATATATATATATATTCATTAAATCTGTCAGACTATTTGCGATTGGAAGATTGTCATGCACTGCAATCAGCTACAAGCATAGAAGGGTACTAATCTTTACAAAGACTGTAGGAACTGCAGTATGCTACAGTGAGTAAAGGGAAATAACCCCTTGCAAAACATGCGGTAACAATACATTCAGCAAAATGCAGAAAAAGGAAATAACCCTTACAAAATTGCGGGAACTATATTCAGTTGCAAAAAGAAAAGGGAAATGGTTCTATAAAAAAACTGTGGGAACACACTGCATTCAGGTACAAAAAGAAAAAGGCAAAGGTTCTCACAAAGCTGTAAGAACACTGCAGTCAAGTACAAGAAGAATGACCTTTACAAAAACCGTGGGAATACACTGATACAACTATATACACATCCTCAGGTGATAACTAATTTCATGGGAATCCATCAAAAAATCTGCAGGACTAGTTGCGAGAAGAGATTTTCATAAACTACAGTAAGCTTTAAGATCAAGAAGATAATAAAAGTAACAATTTTTTTTTTATTAATTTTCCTGTAAGTGCATCTTGAGACGGCAACTGTAATGCTTATCAAGTTTCATGGTGATCAGTCAAAAAGGGTAGGACTAGTTTATGCTAGAAAGACTGTGTGCCGAATGGAAGGACATACAGATGATAAGTGAATTATTAATAAGGTGGTGGTAAAGATTGTTTGAATACATATGATGCTCCAAAACATATGATTTAAATCGATATATATATATATATATATATATATATATATATATATATATATATATATATATATATATATATATATATATATATATATATATATATATATATATATATATATATATATACACACACACACACACACACACACACTGCTGATATGCATCTTAATATTGTAAATGCACTGAGATTTTAGACAAGTCCATTCCTTGACAACTTAATTGGTTTATGTTGTTGTTATAAAATTTGCCAACATGATATGCTACACGCAAAATATTGTTGTGCTTGTTTTTGACTTTTGACAAAACACACATTCGCCCTGTTCTCCTGTCTTTTTTTTTTAAAAAAAATATTAAAGACTTTCAACTGTACCTCATTGAATGGTCAATATGAGCAATTTTGACCTTTTCTCTAAAACTAGTTTATTTATTTATTTTCATCTTCATAGAAAACACCCTTGTCCGCGTGAGTTAGAGCTTTTGTTGACCAACGTGGATATGTGGAAAAGCTTTGCCAGCAGATTTCTGTGTTTCTGTATTTTTCCCGGGTTTTTTCCTCCACAAAATATGCTGGCACACGTACTGAGACAATGACCTTAAATCTCTCAGAACAGTAAGTTTTTTTTTTTTTTTTAAATGGAAGAAGCTAGAAAACATGAAGAACCGCACTCCTTCTAGACTAACAATATGATAACTTTATGGCTCCATATATGGGCAATTTTAGGTTTTTAAAAATCACGTCAACTCTTTTTTTTTTTAATGCAGACTGTTACTTTGTTTATCTTGCACTTAAAATGTTAAATGACCTTGGCAAGTCATGAAAATAAATAAAGTTAAGGGCATCGTCTTTGTAACTATTAAGTCACATATAAATGTGTCTTCTAAAAATAGGATGGAACTTCTCAGAGCGCTGATGCAGCTGCGTCAAGTGAGCGGGCACCTGCTGTGACGACTCTTGTTTGCACGCGCTATCACATGCTAGTACCATCCTCTCTTCAAGTCACTTCATTTCTCGCGAGATTTCAGCAATACCTAGGTCGATTGTCAGTTCAAGTATCAATGATAGGATCCCTCTACGGAACTGGGGTATATTAAGAGCTATATAAGCAAGCTGGTGGCAGAAATCTCTGGCTTCGTAGAAGCCCACTAGTAAAGGAAAGGGAGAAATTCATGTCTTTCTCGTTTAAAATCTAGCCAGTTATGGCTAATTCAACTACAGCGGTGAGTGTCGTGAGGTTATATGGTGATGGAATTAAGGATAGACTGGTAAATTAGGAAAAACTTAAATGAATTTGCTGGCCTACATTGTATAGGGTCTATAGCCATCTTGGAACTTGGACGAAACATATTTTGTCATGTTTTACTCTCTCTTGTTCGTTGCTTCTCATACAGTTGAAGTTAATGATTGTTTTAAATTACATTGCGGCCCTAAAATTAATTACGTAAGGTGGCTATTTTATTTCATAAAATGTTTAATGTTGCGATGTAATTTACACGAGTTTTGAGTCGGTAGTAAATGAAATAAAATAATGGTTCTATTTTGCATCGTGGCAAAAGTCTCTTTGCAAATGTAGCAGCTAGTGACCAAAGCTTTTTCACAAGAACCGTTTGAGAATGTCACATTATAATTATTTACGTAAATGAGTTTATGATACTTGAATTGTTTAGTGTTCTCTTTTGCAATAGCTAATAGTGCACTTTTAAAAAATCTGAATTGAGTATCTTTAACAAGTGATTTTAGTTACTACGGTTCTTGAATGGATCAATAGTGGTTTTCAGTCATGTTATTTACATAGTAAATAGCTTCTTTTTTATAAGTTTTTATCATGATACTAATCTGTTCATATAACAATATAATTTTAGAAAACATTAGTTTCTCGCATCAATTCTGATCTGTTTAAACGACAGAAATATTTGCAGCATATTTACCAAGTAGATAAAAGTTGAATCATGAACACTGTAAAAACTATATTCAATTTACAGAAGAAAATAACATGCAATAAAATGTCGTAAATAAATTACGATTTGATTCATTGATAATAAAGTAGTTGAAAAAGTTATTTTGTGGTTCATGCTATATGGTACGACTCAAAACGTACCCTGGCCAGAGGCCTATTGGTTAGAGCATCCACCTCGGATGAGGGAGGTTATGGGATTAAACCCTGGCTAAGTCATACTAAAGACTTATAAAAATGGTACTAACAGCTTACTCCCTGTGTGCCCAGCATTAAGACGGTAGTGTTAGGATTGGTTGTCCTGGTGTCAGAATAATGTGACTGGGTGGGACATAATGCTACATGTCTGTGACATGAAGCACCAGTGCTGAAAATGACTAAACTGCCACACTGCAGACATTGTAGCGATATGACTGAAAAAATGTTAAAGCTATGTTAAAAATCCAAATCACACACAAACACACACACACAGACATGCCTACCTTGGCAGAAGAATAACAGACAATGTGTTGAATTAAAAAATAATTCAAAGCGAAATATGTGACCAGTAGTCAAGCTGGACTTGAATTTTAGGGAGATGTGACTTCACCTTTTTGACAGTAATGAGAGAAATGAGAGCTCTACATGGAGAAATTGATGCAAAGCAAGAAAAATAATGATGATAATCTATTTCCTGGTATTCATATTTGCATTGAATTTAAGCAGTACTTTTTTGGGCCATATGACTCTAAAAGAAAAATATAAAAACCAAATTGTAACACATTTCATCAGAGTAACCATATTCCATTATTATAATTGCAAGTTAGTAAAAATGCTTAAATCAACCACCCTTAATCAAATTTTTAAATTAAAAAAAATTATTCTAAAAGTTCACAATAATGGCATTTCAAAGATTTCTAAGCCAGTTTGATACACACCCTTTATCATTACATAAAGGAAAATGCATACGTGTCTAAAGATCATACTGTTCATCATTTCTTTGTTGCGGATAAAACATTGCTGTAACTATTGATGCATAACACACTAAAATGCATAAAATTACAGAAATAAATCCTTTATAGTAGGTATTTAAAATAAACCCTTCTTTCCAACCGCATCAACAGACTTGAGTGCATCTATTTTTAGAAGGAGGAGTTTTCATAATGTAATGACTTTATATAGCTTCATTTCAACAGCCCATTGATAGGATTGCAAGCCTATGGTTTATTTGTCTGTGTACTTGAAGTTATTTCAGGCATTGGTTAAACGGTTTTCGCTGCTTTTTTCCGTATTTTCACAAATATGAGTCAAATCAGAAAACAATTTTGACCTTGTAATGTTTCTCACAAATTCCTTCACAACATAGCATTGTCTGAGCTACATACAGTAATTGCATTTTAAACTTAAATCTGAAATCTGAAATAACAATATCTAGGCTTTGCTTTCTATGAATTGTATACTTTTATGAATATATTTGTCTGATTGTTCATGAAGACAATCTGATAACCTGGTAAGCCTTCATCCAAGACATAGCGATGTCTGCCATTATTTTCCCATCACTGATTCACTAAAGTTTGAAAATAATTTTATGACAAAAGGGTGTATAAAAGACAGTTTGAAAATTTTATGACAAAAGGGTGTATAAAAGACAGTTTTAATATCCAGATCACTGATTCTAGTTTTAAAACAAATTACTATTTACATACTTTTGATAAATTCTTGAAACAAAAAATTGATGTTTTTATAATAATTTTTATAATAATTATGCGGAAATTGAGCCATGAGAGATCAACAAGTAGGTCTCTGCCTTTTTCCTATTTTTATCTGGCAGAACAAAAAAGAAAAAGCGGAGACCTCCTTATTGATCTAGGGTCATTATTGTTGGCTAACTTACTCAGGAAAGGGTTAATTGGCAATCAGCTATCAAGATACATGCCTGTGAATGTGCAAGAGTTTGTCAGCGTAACTGATATCAAAAGCTACTTGATGACATTTTGTTACAGCACTAGAATTAACTGCTAAAGCGAGGGGGCAGCTCAGAAAGTATTTTCAGTCAATGTACCTCTAAAATAACAATCACAGGGCAAAGTTGCTTTCACTTTCCTAACAGAAGAAGGTGAAGTTTACATTTTTTAGTTGATCACTTTGCCTGGTAGCATGAACCCAGGTATCTATGTCATTACCAGTATGTACTACAAAATAAATGTGCTATAATTATGGAAGGAATAAACATCCATCATGATGAACATGGAGGACTTGTCTACTTGATGTTCAACATTTTGATAATGCTTGTATGTTAGAGAATCAGAATAGTTGCAGGGGGGTGTCAGGTGAAATGGTTGCCTTAGAGCAGGGGTCTTAACAAGTGGTCCACAGGCTGCATGCAACCACCCAAACTATCATGTGGCTCGCAAAATGATTGGCATCACAAGGTGTTGTGA
This sequence comes from Potamilus streckersoni, assembly GCA_016746295.1. NCBI lineage: Eukaryota > Metazoa > Mollusca > Bivalvia > Unionida > Unionidae > Potamilus > Potamilus streckersoni. The sequence continues at coordinate 2,041,164 of JAEAOA010001395.1, forward strand.
GAGATAAAGGTGGTGCAGTCTGTTGGTTTTCCCACCATATGTTAGCACAAGTATATTATTGTTTCTCCTTAAATACTTGGATGATTGCTATGAAACACACATTCACACATTTGTCTTGTGGTCTATGAAAATGGAGCTGCAGGGACATCCAGTATAGCTGTCACAGTGACCATCTTGAAACTCTAGAGACTACTCCATATAAATATATGGTCTTGTTTGCATGGGGTTTTCACTAAAAGATATTATCTTGTCTCGTTAGTTTTAAATGAAAATGGTGCTGATCAAATGTCCAATATGATTTTTGGCAGCCATTTTGAAAATCTTATATCTACTTTTTATTAATGGATGTGATGTCATGTTGGGTCCTAAATGAAAATGGTGCTGATCTGATGTCCAGTATGTCTGTCACAGCAGCCATCTAGAAAATCATATTACTACTACTCCTGAATCAATGGGTATATCAACAGATGGATATATCAAAATGGGGCATTATAATAAATCTCCTTATAATGTTAGGCTGCTCCTTTATGAAAATGGTGCTGCTCAGAGGTCCAACATGGCCACCACAGTGACCATCTTGAAAATCTTGTTACTACTCCCTTAGGAGAACTTGTTGGTCATTAATTAAAATTAACTGATAATCTGACCTCCAATATGGCCACTATAGCGGTGATCATGAAAATCTTGTTAATGATATTTCTCCTAGGTGGCTGGTAATGTCAGTATTGTGCTTTTACCAAAACAATTCTATGGTACAGAAAGCATTTAAGCATTTTAATAATCTGAAGTCTAATCAAATCATATAACACATGAAATTATACAAAAATAGTAGTTTTAAGTAGCCATTTAGATCTTTTTACTTTAGCATCTTCCTAATGTTCCCAAAAAGTTTGCCGAAATGTGGCTTGAGAAAGATAAATCTGCCCCAAATATAAGGGTCCAGCTTGGAGCCCTACTTATTATGATTAAATGCCCATTTGTATGATTATGATGATAAAAGGTAACATTACAATTCAAATCTAGTAACACATGTGAAAGATATGAATGGAATAGTGGAAAAGATTTCCCACATTTAAATTTTGATACATGAGGCCACTGATGGAAATTGAGGCGGCAAGGCTGCCCCATAGGATATAGAAGAGTCATCCATGACATAACGTTATGTTTAACATTAAAATCGTGTATTATATCGGTGTTCATATTCAAATTGTTTGCAAAGATAATCAGAAATGATTGGCTGCCTCCATCCTAAAGTTGAACCAACAGTGCATTAATGTGGGACTATAATCAGGGGTCATGCTACCAGGTGAAGTGGGCGAAAAAGTCACCTGAGAAGCGTAAACTTTGCCTTTTTCTGATAGGAAAGCGAAAAGGACTTCGCCCTCTGATTTCTCAGATGTAATATGACTGTATCATAGGACTTTGAGATGCTCACTCGCTGTAGCCAGTTCGGGCACTGTTGTAACCTAGACCAACAAGTAGGTCTCTGCTTTTTTTTTCTTTTCTGGCTGCTGCTGTCTTGTTGGTCTATGTTGTAACCCAGTGCCAAATGTACATGGTCTTAATACCAATCAGCTTATGGTGACAAAGAAATTCTTGCACCTTCACATGCAAGTTTTAATAGGTAACTGACCATTGACCCTTTTCCAGAGCAAGATATCACTGCTTAATTTCATGATGTTGGGACTACTGTGCTATAATGGAAATATGCCAAAAAGTTTCAAAATTTAAACATCAATATGCAAATAGTAATTTGCTTTTAAAAATATGATCAATGAAGAGCATTTTCCAATTTATATCCTATTTTTAATAAATGGAGATTTTAACAGCCGTATTTGTGTATTTTCTGTATAAAATCAGTTTGAAACCATAAATGAAATTTTAATGGCAGACATCGCTGCGCATATGATATAATTAAACTGAAAATACGAAAAATATAGATAGTACTGATGAAGCGAATAATATTTAACCAAAGCATGTCATAATTACCAGTAGGTAGACAAACCATAAATATAAAGAACATTTAATGGATTTTTGTAACGGTGCAAGAAAGTGTGTAGTTTGAGAAAAGCCCTCCATCTAAAAATAGATGCACTCGCTCTGTAAGACCAATTCTTGGATATTCGGTTGGGGGTAAAATAGGGTCCAGTTTATTTATATATCGACTTAAGTGCTCCAGTGTGTTGTCTATGAATAGTTACAGTAATGTTTTATCAGGAACAATGAAATCAGGAGGAACAGTGTGGTTTGAAGTCACCTGTGCATTTATTCCTATGTACATGTATCTATTTCAAAGAATGCTAGAAATCTTTTTGACTGCAATTATACACAGAACTTAGAAAATAAAATAATTAAGTGGTAGTTTATTAAGCATTTTTAGCAACTTGCAGTTACAAGACTAATCTTCTGTCAGTGAAAATTAATTACAATATATAGCTTCAGATTTTCTTTTTAAGTCATAGTCAAACTACATTTACTTCATTTCAAACACACATATACTAACTTCGAATAGAATGGGTATGAATATAATTTTATACTCATACAAAATACATTGATACTCACAAATAACATTTTTTTACTTGAAAATAAGGCATTGCTAAAAACAAAAGCATACCAAGAAATAGAGCACATCATTAAAAGATATTGCATCTCTCTCTCTCTCTCTCTCTCTCTCTCTCTCTATATATATATATATATATATATATATATATATATATATATATATATATATATATATATATATATATATATATATATATATATATAATGTTTATTGTTTTAATCTCACTTCTCCCTGTTTAACTCCCACTTATCCCTGTTTAGCCCTCACTTTACCCTGTTCTGACCAAAAGGAGAAGTCACTTCTCCCTAAAATTTAAGTCTAGCTTGAGCCCTGATAATAGTCTAAGTGATTTTGAACAAATATGGATTGCTCTTTTTGGTTTGTAATCATAAAACACGTGGCCTGTCTATTTCCGAGACTAAAGCAGGTTTTATGACCAATAAGATGTATTGACATACAAAATATTGCCATTTTTAAGAAATTGACATTAGTTTCTTTATTGCCAGAATGAAAGGAGACACTACACCATTTATAATGAAAAGATCTGTATTTTCAGTATATTGATGTATGAATTCTATATTGCTACACATGCTGACAAACAAAATGTGGATTATCAGTATATGATTACATTATCTCAGTCCATTTAGTTCCACAGTTATTAATCAGAGAGTACCGTACCAGAATTTCAAATTTGCAAGATAAAAGCCTATTCCTCTTGCCTATGCACATACTCATTTTGATTTGAATCAAATTTTACTATTGCAAATTGCAAAAAATTGTATTTTTCTGAAATAAACATTTAGAAAACAGGAATTTTAGAGTGACAAGTACATTTTTATTTTTCAATAAATTTCAGATAAAAGAAGCTTTTAGATTTGGTAGTTTTGATTTTTACACTCTACAGGTGTTGGAGTAAAATGTTTGATTTGGCTGTATTGATTTTAAAACTCTCCAGATGTTTGAGTAAAAAATTTTACTTGGCTGTATCCATTTTAACTAATATATTGCACCTGTTTTGAGTTGGCAATAAAACACAGTTTAACTTCAGAGATGTATTATATGGTCTATATGCCACTCAAAAAAGGTTGATTTTGTTTTGCTCACAAGGAATGTCCTTACAAGTAAAACAAAGTGGCAACAGTATCAATGTTTTTGGCATTAACTTTATTCCAGTAGTGACTAATTAAATTGTAGTTTGTAGTGACCTTGTCAAAAGTTAACATATTGATATCACATTTTTTACATTACAGTGCTCTTATTGAGAAGTTAACAACTTGAGTAATTAAAAAAACAACTTGAGTAATTAAAAATAAAGTTGAATTTCTGTACATATGGACTAAATCCAAAAGGGGTATTGATTGTATAGAATATGGTTTGTTTTTTAAGTTGCACCTTTTATGTTTCAGCGCAAAATTTACCACACAGTTGTGGAGGATGTGATTGCAAATGTTAGAGAGGCATTTCTAGATGAGGGTGTAGATGAGCAGGTGCTACAAGAATTAAAGCAGGTAATTCTAACAATTTCTTCTTAGACAAATTTGTGGATCCTTGGGAGAGAATTTTGGCCTTGTTACATAATACCTACTGTACTACATGCAAGCTCTGGCCCTGTTACATTATACATACTGTACCCTACAGGAAAGGGCTCTGGCCTTGTTATATAATACATACTGTACCCTACATGCAAGCTCAGGCATTGTTAAATAATACATACTGTACCCTACATGCAAGCTCTGGTCTTGTTACCTAATACATACTGTACATTACACAGCAGTATTAATGATCTAAAATAAAATTAGCTGTGGTATACATTGTTAGAAAATCATTGTGATAAAGTGGTATTATCATTATGATAAAGTCTAAAGTTCATGTTTTTTCATGGTGTTCTAATATAGTTTTGTCCATTATTTGATTGGACATTGATTTATGTTCATTTAGTTGATTGATGGCCCAAAATTAAGTCTGTTTTTAACATTCATAGCTGATTCAGGGGTAGTAGATATGGGATAGGTTTTTGATACATCAGTTGTGTATGAGCTAATACAGCAAAGAGTGGAAACATCAATAGCATCACAGTACCATTGAAAATTCACCCTTCATCGAGTCAGGTCTATATGTGATATTATTTTCACTTTTCTCATTTTCATTGAATCTATCTGCCATTTCAATCACTGTAGATTCACATATTTATGAATGGATATCTATGGAGTACCATTGCGCTTAATTTATACAAGTAAAAGTTTATCCATTTTTTTTTTTTTATATTATTGAGTTATAAATACCATGGCTGCATCAGGATCTATTTTAGATCAAAAAATTTAGGGGGTAAATTATGCACTTCATTTTAAAAAAAGCAACAAATTTCCTGGATATATTTCGAATGAATAAATGAAAATTTTGGCTTTAAAATATGATGCATAATTTCAAATTGCGGCACTCATCTTTTTTAGAAATTGCTGTTGGTTTGGCAAAAGACACCGGTGGTTAACTTCTGTGCCAGACATTATGTTGTGGTCATTACTCAATACAGATTAGTTTGCTTTTTTTAAAGTTTAAGACAAGGTTCTATGATCAGCAACATAAATCCTTCAACAAAGTAAACATGTCTATATGTAAATGAAAATTGCTTCTTGTGTATCTATCTGATGTAATTTAAAAATTTCACTGCATTGTCTTTATTCTTAAAGTTTGAGGTACATTATCTTTGCAAGTCATGGTTCCAAGACATTTACCCTTTCTTCACCATGGCAGGTCGATCAGATATTTGAATGCTTTGTATTTACTATATCTATTGGATTTCTTGAGTTTGCTTCCCTTAGTATGCAATGCCAACTAACCAATTGTACATTGGCTAAAAATAATGGAGAGAATTGAAATATATACTTTCTTGGTTTAACAAGGAAAGTATGACTATGCACCAGAGAGAAACCATTGCATTTGTACAAACATGGACCTTTAATGGAACAATTTCCTTATTTGAGAATCCATTCAGATTGTGTGCTCTTCTAGTCTAAATCATGTAGAAACTGCGTTCATATTTGAAGAACTTGACTTTGATTGGATACAGTGGCTTACTGCCACATCCAATGAAATTCACAGAGATGTAGTGGTGACATCTCTGATCGATATGCCATGCTATAGATAGGGTTAACATATCAAAACCTTAGCTAGTGTAGATAGGATTAACATATCAGAACCTTAGCTAGTATAGATAGGGTTAACATATCAAAACCTTAGCTAGTATAGATAGGGTTAACATATCAGAACCTTAGCTAGTATAGATAGGGTTAACATATCAGAACCTTAGCTAGACAAGATTGAAATACATAACAAATTTACTGTAGGAGGCACCAATTGACATGTGCTCAACAAGGGTGTACATCTTCACAGCCAATAATTTTGCACCAATGGAAGATGTATATGAACTGGGCAGAGTTAACTGTTTACTGATGTCAAGTCAGGTTTAGGTGCGACTGAATTAGTTTGAATTGTTTTGAGATTACATTTGAAGTTTATGACAGAGTAAGATGAAACAATTATGACATGAATGGACTGCCATTTGATCAAATATCAGAATTAGTATGTTTGGACATCAAATTATAATTAATTTGTCAGAACTGGAACATAGGGAGGCTCACAAAGCCAGTTGTCAATGTGTGGACCAACTTGAATAAATTTATTGGCAATTAATTTGCTTCCTTTGGTGGAATATTTAAAACTTCAGAATACTTTATGACTTCTCTGAATTAATTTCTGATAAAATGTTGACATTTGTTTGATCACATTTTAAATTATATCAGTTAGACAAAATGGGAATTTGTGGCTTTTTGCGAAGCCAGATTTCAGCATGGGATTATTTTAATGGAGATTAATTTGCTTCAATCGGCAAAACCTTAAACCTTGAGCATTTTAATTAATGGTTCATTCACACAAAAAAATTGAATGGACATAACACTGGGTGCATATGAACATTAAAATTACTATTGTGTCAAGAAATACATTTTGTTTTCTGTCTCAGTCTCGGAAAAAACCTGTCGATGATGAATTTTGTACCCTCAGATTCCAAAGAAACAGAAAGATAATGCAAGGTCTGAGGAGGAAAAGGAAAGTCAATCTCCAAAATTTGTTAGAAAATTTAAGAGTGGAAATGTGAACTGATGTACATCTTTGATATCTGAATAATATATGACCTGACAAGTTTTATGGGTATATGTTTGCATATAATATGATTTGAGCAGATTATGATAGAATATGTTCAGAAGCTGAAAAAGATTATAAAGTATAAAATAATCCTCTGTCTGTTTCATATCCAAAATATACATGCAGTACCACATAGTTAGGAAAGGAACACTTTAATAAAAATCAAATCAAATTGTATGTTTTTTTTCAAAATACTGTACAAGTATTTCACATTATTCAGCACGAGACAAATCATAAACATCATTTATTTCCACCAATAATGAGGAATAACAGATTTTGGGCTTATGACTGTTCAAAAGAATTGACTCTAGATTTCAGTTTTGACTCTTGCGATTTTTAATTTTGATTTCAGTTTTGACTCCTGCAATTTTTAATTTTGACTCATGAGATTATGGAGTCAAGAGTCAACTGATTCCAGTTTTGAAATCTTTTGAGAACCCTGTGGTCATAGACCAGAAGAACATATGGGAGGGAATGTTGTCTGCCATCTATTGAGACTAGTTTGCAATCATAGCTTTTTCTAGACTAAATGGTGGGTTGCCACGACACTCTACTTATGTTCATTCATGCTGAGTGAAAATGATGCTGACCAGTATTTTCTTTAAAATCTTTTTATGGCCACTTCTCCAGAATTGATGGTCTTTTTGAAATGTTTTTTCTACCAGAAGACATTTTATATTTTTTGGATGATTAATGAAAATCCATATTGCCACAATGAATATGTTGAAAATCTTGTAACTGTTTCTTCTGATTGGATGGTCATAGTGGCATGGGTTTGTATCAAAAGTCATGCAATCCTTTAATCCTTTCAGGTTTTTCCTATTTGATAATGGCACTGATCTTACATCCAATATGACTGCCACATTGGCTAATTTGAAATGTTGTCACTCTTAACTTTGTGAGATGTTTTAAGAACACAGAATTATAAAGAAGAAATAATTTTGTATTAAATTTCTGGAAATTGTTTGGAACAGTAGATCATCAGTCCCATTGAGGATCTCATTCCAGTGGAAGACTGGATGGAGTGAGGGAAGCATCTTTGGACCATTTTAATTGTTTAAAACCCAATACAATCTTATGTGGAGATTTCTCTAAAGATAAATATTATTGACATGTGGAAAAAAAAAGTCAGATTTGCACATAAGTTGGCTACATGATACTGGATGCAGAGATGATCTTAATGTCTCATTGTTCCCCTTCATTAATCAATCAGCCACTAATTGAAGATGCATGGTAGTTGTCAGAATTATCTCCCATGCTTTTATAGCTGTTATCTTATACCTGTACATTTTGATCTTTGCAAGTTTCGTCTCTGCATATTTGCCTAGCTATTATGGCAATTGTGCTATTTATTTTATGAATGTGAATTTAATTTCAGGTTTACAATGACTTAATATCTTGTGACCTCAAGATAATGTGGCAAACTTGCACCCAAGCCATATCCTGTGGCCCTCAAAATGATTGGCATCACAAGGTGTCATGAGAGATAACAAAGTGTTGCTGCCCTTGTGCCATAGAAAATGTCCTGTGGCACTCAGGGTAGCTCGTGTTTGAGACCACTGGTCTAAGCCTAAACCTATTTTAACAAGACTTGCATACTGCTGCTAACATTTAGAGGAAAGATTTTTTGACCTTTTATTTCTCTTTTTTTTTTAACTGAAGGCAAAACAAAAAAGTATGTAGGCAATGCCAGGATTTTGCTTGCATTATGCAAGTCAGTGAGGGTATCACTATCAGTTTATCTCATTCATTCTTGATGACAGAATTTTGTGGCACCAAGTTTGTATTTTTAAATCTGACTATTTTCACCATGGTAGATAGAGAAGGATGAATATTATTTGATTCAGGTTCAGAACTGAGCAATTAATTCTTGCAGCTATGGGAGAGCAAGCTGAATCAGTCCAAGGCACTTGACCCTGTGACCCCTGAGCAAGAGCAGATGATACCAACAACAATACAGTTTGCACATATGTCTGTACCACAACAGCAGACCCAGCAACATCAGGGTAAGATAATGGTTTTCATTCATCTCAAACACCGTCCAGTGTCTAAAATTCTGATAGTCCAATACTTGGGGTCCCTCTAATTTCAGGATGGGTCCCCTCCCTTATTCAGTATGAGGTACATATTGAAAAATCTAATTTCCTTGAGAAAACTTTAATAGCACTGATTAAATGCAGAAATTTATTTCCAAGATGTTGAAAGACTAGTACATTATTAATATTTATCCCTATGTATGCCCCATACCATTTTGACAATTGCCTACTTTTTATACCTCTATCAAAAGCTGTAAACATTGTGTACAGAGTGAAGCATGTTACTTATGAATGGGTAACAGATTGCCTGAATTATCTGTAACTAATGCCCACATTGATTACATGTGATTCTACTGGAGGTAAGACAAAAAACCATTTTGGATTTTGGTATGCGTTACAGAAAATATCCAGAACCAGTCCAGTTGGTACTAGATTTGTTCAAGTTTTATTGTTTTTGTTATTAGAAATTTTTTTTTTAAAAAATAATGTGCTTGAGATAAAACTACTCAAATTCAAAAGGATAATGCTGAAGTAAAATTTTCATGGTCTTTTAATAGTTATGTATACCAATATTTTCTTTGCCATTATGCATTTTTTAAACTCCCATTGAATGTTGCTATTTTAATTTCACATATATCAGGCTTCTATGACAGTTGGGGTGGGGGTATGTCTGGCAAGAAGCTCTAGAATTCTTGAAATAAAGCCTTTTTGATCAAAACCAAAATATGGAAAATAGCATTAGAGTGAAACTTACAGAAAAGTGTAACAAGAATGTCAGCTGTGTGGGCATATCTGGTGCTTCTTCAGTACACAGGAAGTCGGGAGTCTTGAGTGATTGATGTTGTTGTTGTTGTTGGACTTAACGCCATTTTTCAGCACACGATAGGCTATTCATGGCGGCCAGTATTGTTGGTGGAGGAAGAAACCGGGAAATCACCGGAAATAACCAATGACCCACGAAAAGCTACTGGCAAGCTTTCTCACATATCCACATTCGCCGAATCCTAGACTCGAACACACACAGACAGAGGTGAGATGGCAGTGGTCCGTAATGGACATCGCTTTAGACCACTCGGCTACTCTATATAGGACAAACTGTTGCTATGAACAGTCAAGGTGCACAACTGATTTTGATGTTGTGTAATATACAACATCAAGTCAGCTTAGATCATGAAATAGCTGGGCATGTTACAGTCACGGCTTGGATCCTGACACAGTTGGGCATGCAACAGTCATGGCTTGGAAATTGACCCAGTTGGGCATGTAACACATAACAGTCATGGCATAGATCCTGACAGTTGGACACATAACAGTAATGGCATAGATCCCGACACAGTTGGGCATGTAACACATAACAGGCATGGCATAGATCCTGACACAGTTGGGCATGTAACACATAACAGTCATGGCAAGATCCTGACACAGTTGGGTATGTAAAACATAACAGTCATGGCTTAGATCCTGACACAGTTGGGCACACAACAGTCATATCTATTTTGTAATGTTTGTTTCTTTTTTTTACCAGCATCCATACTAATTAACAGCATTAATACTGATTAGTAGCATACATACTGATTAGTAGCATTCATACTGATTAGCAGCATTCATACTGATTAGCAGCATCCATACTGATTACCAGTATTCCTTCTGATTACCAGCATTCATGCTAATTACCATCATCCATGCTGATTACCAGCATCCATGCTGATTACCAGCATCCATGCTGATTACTCGCATCCATGCTGATTACCAGCATCCATACTGATTTACAGCATCCATACTGATTACCAGCATCCATATTGATTACCAGCATCCATACTGATAACCAGCATTCATACTGATTACCAGCAGTCAGTTATGTCCTTGACATGCTCACTATGGCAACATGACTTCTGAAAGAATTGTGATGCATCAGTCGATTTTCCATGTTTCAGCAGTGTATTCTAAAGTTAACAAGGCAGCAGTGTGGAGGTTTCTTTTATTTTAATCCCCCTCCATGTTCTTTCCACTGTAGAAAAATAGTTTGAGCTTTGCTATATCTTGAATAGAATTCCAATGAGTTCCTTTTGTGGTCTTTTCAGCTCATTCAGTGCAGCATGCCATTCCGATGCCTCTACACATAGGGACCTCAGGAGAACTGGTAAGCTACTAGATACCTCTTAAACCATGTATTAAACTGTTCTTAGATTTTTGTGTGTGAAATGAATTTTAGGGGCTGAAATTGCCATATCATCATTGTGCTACATTGCGACCCAGAACTATTTCCAAAACATGTTAAATTAAAATGTACACAGGATATGTGTTAACAAAACATGGTAATTATTTTGATGGAATAATTTTTGTCGAGCCCTCATTAGTAGAAGCCCAAAATAGTTATCATCCTGGCATCATTGCTTGTATCTGTATCCATCGACATTCAAGGTAAAGGTTTTTTACTTTTGTTCAAATGCCATTTTATTCCAAATTCTTACAATCTTGACATTTTTGGCATTTACCGTCTGTATTTGCTTTTAAGTCAAGTCAGACTGTAAATAATAAAGATCCTGGTCTGCCATTGCACAATGAATCCATAGATCAGGGTCTGTTTGGTTTGTGCTACTGATTATTCCTAATAAACTGCATAGACCCAGATCTGCACCCACATTATGCAACAGCATAAACAGATCTGTGCATTTTGCAGATGGACTGATACGTGAGTGTATATGGTACATTTATCACAAATCGTCATGGGAAATCCCAAGGTGTACATTTGAATCTTTGAATATGCATATTATGGACCTTCATCTGTTGGTTTTGCTTCTGCAGTTGAGTTCTCTACCATTACCAATCATTGTGGATGGATTGTGGTTTGGATATGGAAGAAGTCTATCAGTTTTGGGGTCAGAAGGTCAAAGGTGAAGTTTATTGTGACTGAAAGAATTTTTTTGTACAAAAACATTATTTCTCCATGGTTTATGCAAGCTATGAAAAAAAATTCATGAAGTTAAGAAAGTTCATTTTATGATTGAAAACTCGCTCAGTACATGAAAAGTCTTCAATTTTGCTCAAAACATTGACTTTATCTGAGATAATACATTAACATTAGTTTCTTGGAAATATAGTTGTTTATCCACTTGCTGTCTTTAGTGGAATGCTAAAATGGCATATTGTACAAACTAATATTATTACTGGATTCTTAGAATTTTTAAAAGAATAAAAAGACTTCCTTACATGAATGGTTAAAAGACCTTTTTCCACTTGTATGTTTTTTTTTTGTTGCAAAAATTAACCCACAGGTTTGAATCTTTTTCTAAGATCTATATAAAATGCGCATTGTAAAACAGTGGTATTCATTTATTTTGTTTTTTTTTTTTACATAATGTGCATATATTGTGATTAGAAGGGATGCCATTAAGCTGTCCCTGAGTTGAACATCAGTCTGATTAGTGTATTTAATAAACAGATTAGTAAATTAATTTTTTTGAAAGGGATATAAACATTCAAATTTAATATAATATATCAAATTTCAAAATAAAAATTGGGCTGATATGATATTCAACATTATGGGCATATGGCCATCTTGAAAGTTATGGTATTAATTTTCTTCCTGAAATTATGGTTGTATCAGCATCAGGTTATGTACATGGCAGATTATATGTATTTGGTCCTAAATGAAAATGATGATATTGTGACCTCCTGAAACGTGAAAAATCGGACAGCTGCATATCGAATAATAGTTATATTAAATCATGCAGGAAGCAGTTGTGGAAACAAATGATGTTCCACCCTTCAAAGTGTCTGCCTTGACATCCAGCCTGAAAATCATAGTACAGCTACTCATCTGAACAAATCATCATAATAGACATTGTTGTTTTTTTTTAAACTGCTTTTTCATTATTTTACGATAGGAAAAAATATAGAATCTGTTGACAAACACTATGTAACTAAATTATTCATTGAAGTTGCAGTTATATTTTATGAATTTTATGCATTTATAGGTTACCTGAAGCATATATTTGTTGGTTTTTGGGCATTTTGTAATGGCACCTCTTCATTGATTATATCAATGTATATGACAGTCTTGACATTTTAAGATCTATTCATTCTGATGGAAAAAGAAGAAATGACGGAGAGAGAAAAGAAAAAATGAAACAAGTCCAAATATGGCAATACAAATTTGAATAATACACATACTAACTGATGTAATTCCTAAATATAAAAAAGAAAGTTCTTGAAATGGTAAAGCAATTGTGATGACAAAAGTGGTATAATCAATGATAATATAGTTTTCTCCAACTTATAAATTATTGTATCTGATTTTGAAATATATAAGACAAGATATATGAGAGCTATAGTTCTTTTTAAAAGTTTTGAAAAAGGAAAACCTGACTTTGAGTAAATGCAGTTCTGTTTCATTCCATATAAGCAAAACTGAAAGATATCTATAGTGAAAACAATCAGTGCAAAAGCTGAATGCATTTCTGAGATCATAAACAAGAATTGAGGAGATGATGGATATATAGAGAAGACTTGAATTCAAATGAAGTCTAAATGAAAGCAGATTTGGTAAAATTACCCATTTCAGGATCTGTACCTTCAAAGCTTTCATGTTTCTTTACTTCCCATTTCTAGAATATAATGTTAAAACAATTTGAGGCAAAATGGATCACCTAAAATGCCATAAAAAGCATTTTACAAATTGTCCTATTAAAATAGGATTGCTGTACAGTGTGATTATTTTTTTTTCTTTTTGCCCATTTAGAGTGGTGCGGCTGCCATGGCCTTCAATGCACAGGGAGGCCTATTTCAACAGCATTTACAAGCTCTAGTCAATGCTGGCCAGACTGTCACCTTGCAACATACAGGTAATATAAATATTTGCATACTGTTCTGCAGTTAAATATCTTGCTGAAGATGTTGCTTATGGGATAGAAACATTTTTATAGAAAAATACCTGCAACAGATCCAACATGCTGCTGCAAAATGAATTTGTGACAGCTTCCACAAGGGTAAAAAAAATGATTGAATGGTAATTTATTAAAGTGTTTGAAGATTTTGTTAAAATAGAGCTAATAAAAAAACCAACATTTCTGAGTGTTTTAATATGAGAGGTTTAATGTTTGCAGTCACAACTAGAAATCTGCAGCACAACTCTTGCTTCATCATCTTCCTTTTGACACACTGCCCAAATCCAGCAGTTTTTTATTTCAGATTCTGAAAAAAAGAATTTGAATGGCCATCTGTAGATGAGAAGTCTTAAGTTTGTAAGCATGGAGGAAATTAATATAGTGGTCGTTGATTTTAATACATGTAAGCATTTCTCTTAATCATCCATGTTTACTCAAATATAATTTTGAACTTACCTTCACCAGCTTAAAACATAGAAGCTGTAAAGGCCAAATTTATATTTTCTCAACTTAACAATACATATATAAAGTGTTTACAGCAATCACAAAGTGACTGCTTTGTTTGGAATGTATGGATCTGGTTTTATGGTTAAGATTTTGTACATTTCTACCTTTTGCATAAATTCAGCTAATGGCCAGTACATCCTGCAGACAATACCACAGACTCAGCAGCATCAAGTTGCACTCACAGGGGGCCAGCAAATGGTCAGTCTGCCTCAGCATGCCATCGTCCAGGCTACGCAGGCTACCACACAGGTGAGTAATGAGACGCATTGCATGAATAGCATTTGTCCATGCCATAGAAATCAACGATATGACATTTCAACAAACTAATATTCCATTTAACTTGAAGAATTATGCACCTTAACATCAAATCGAATGCTTTATCTGATAGGTTACCATAAATAAATGGTCAGTTGTGATTCTCTGGCAACTGAATCCACATCGAAAGTTTGATTTTTGTTGGACTCAAGATAACCACAGGAGTCAATCATTTATTATTGATTAAATTATTTTGCAAACTTGGCATCAAGACATAACAGAACAATAATTTACTGGGTCACTATGATCCTTGCCAGGTTCAAGAACTGGTGTTACAGTTGCTTGCCATTTTGGTATGGCTTTGCCAGTTTTCCAAATTTTATTGAAAATGCTAAGTCGTGGATTAAGGACTGTACACCACTTCCTCGATAACTCGCGGACAGCGGGTTCGCAAGTTATTCGGGCGTGAGTTATCGTGGGAGTGGTGTATCAGGCAAATGATTCAATAGCTTTATTGCATATCTTTTTTATTTGTTGAAGTGTCGTAGCTTATTCAAGAGTGTCTCACTGAGCATTAGAAGATTTCATGTTTCTGAAAAAAAAGCAAATGATTGTGAAAAATTACAAAAAGAAAATTGAAATATAAAGATTATTGAGTAAAATATAGCATTCTTCAATCCTAAGCAGTTGGAATTGATAAATTGTGCTTGTTGTGTTACTTAAAAATTGTCTCTTGTTCACGGCACTATTTAAACATAGTAATAATAATTTGAACATGCATATTTTATCATAATTTAAAGTTGTATAGAATCTAGTAATATGATGCAGGCATTATATGTATCCACCCATCATACTTCAGTTGGACTGCTTCTTAGAAATTTATAATGTGACAGTATTTCTTTTCATTTTAACTTATGTTTGTGTTAGTATATAAAGGGAGATAACCCATCCAACTACTTCTTTTTAGCAAGTGCACGGTATTCCTCAGTTGGATGGAACCAATGACACTAGTTCCTCAGAAGATGAAGATTATGACAATGATGATAATGATGACAATGAAGATGAAAAAGAAGATGATCAAGAAGAGCAAGGGGAAGAAGAGGTTTGAATGATACTGAATTTTCCATACATCACTGTAGACTATTGGTGTGAGGATAAGTGTATTTTGGTTGATGAATGCTCCTTTCTTTCTGCATTTGATGAACAAATTAATCATGATTTCAGATTAACAATTACAACATCAAAAGTCTGTGTATAAAATTATTTACAGAATAAAGAATCTTCAAATCTATGTCAAAATTCCAGTCAGTACTAGTATTAACTGTAAGAATTTCTTGGTAGCATCTATCTGTAATATGTTGAGAAAGTGGACTGTAGATTCAAATAAAATAGTTTTCTTTAACAATATGCAAAAAAAAAGGAAAAATAAAAGATGGAAAAATATTAATATGAAAGGTTAATCATAAATGAATATTGTATTTGCAACAATTGATAAATGTAGGAAGGATTTCCATTTTATCAGAACATAATCATATGATCAGACCCCATTGTGTTCATTTCTGTATAAAGTGGCGCTCACCAGTTATTATGTACTTTTGAGAGAGTGATGTATGTAAGGTGAAGTTGTTTGCATTTAAAAGATGCACAGTGGAGAGAATGTTGGCATATCTCTATGCTTCTTTGATGTAATGTGGCTGATATTTCTTTGGATATTGTACCTTTGGAAATTGTAAATGATCTAAGCACCCTGCTAACTAAAATGACTGCTCCCTTGTGCTCCAAAAATCAAAATGAATTGGTCTAAAGTATGCTATCCTTGGCAGCGGTTAAAATAAGGAAAATGAATTTTGTCAGACTAGACAATACCAGCTTCTGAAAGTGCAATGAATGAATTACCAAATATATACAATATAAAAAAAGTTATCGGCTCTTTTTTTTACATTTACCTCGGAAGTTTGGGAAGTGAAAATGAGCAAGTAGAGTTAGCACTTTTTTTAAAAGTTGCACATCTGGAGTAAGGCCAAGCTGTGTACTGTATAACCCATATTACACCCATCAATCATACACTAAAATAAAGGGAATTAAAGATTCTTTGAACAATACCTAAGATATACAAAGTCTTTTTTTAAATAGCCAATATAACTATTGAGAAAACCTAGGGAAATTCTTTTTCTTTAAAATTCTAACCCTATGCTAATTGTGAAACTGCAGAGTGCCACCTAAACTGAATGGAGAACTACTTTTCATCTTATATAAATCAAGTAATGTGCAAAATAACTAATGTAAACACTGAATCGGAAGTTATACACACTGCCTGCCTTTAAAACAAAATGAAATGGTGGTTATATTTTATTTAGAAAATTTAATAAATTGATTTGACAGAATCAAATAAATCTTTGTAATTTTTCAGAAAGTAAATAATTATTCCTTTGATTATATTTGAAGAAAAAAGGGTGGGAAACTTAGAATCTACTAAGAAGAACATTGGGGCCATGTTGCATATCACTTTCATTGCGGCTCATTATTAATGAATTTAAAACTTTAGGTAAACGGATAATGAGACTGGGAGGAGGAGGGGGTTCAAAGGTTAACATTTTAACAATTGGATTCACAATCGTACAATTTAAGCCACTAGTCTTGATATTTACAATGTGGGGATGGATGGGTAAAAATCCTGCTACTCCCACATCATAACTGTCATGATCGATGTTCTGTATTGTTTGACTTTTAGACCACTATTGCTATAAATATTTACAGATAGTTTTAATTTAATTTGTAAGTAGCCACTGTAGGTAGCCTGAACTGTTTTTATGAACATGAAAATATATTTAAAGAAATGAAAATTGGCTACTCACATGTCTGGACAAAATGACTTTAGCAAGTCACAGTGAATTTATGAGAGCATCAAATCCAAGAGTCATTTGTATATCAAACAAAACAACACATCCTCTTCTTTGAATATTGAACTTATACACAGATCACATATACCAATTGGGATGAAATATTAATTCTCTGTGACTTGCTAAGGTCATTTTGTCCCGAGTTTATCATGGTAAAAACAGTCAGTTGCTGACTCACACAGCGTACATAAAGCCCTTTGGGCTTTGTTTGCTCTGTGATTCAGTAACCTCAGTAAAATCAGGAAAAAACAACCCAACTTTGAACTCTTGATTGATGTTTTTACTCTAATAATTAATTTGACCAGTTTAAATGTTTTGACATTTAAATTTTGTTCTGTATATCAGGAGCCCCTGAACTCTGAAGATGATGTGAGTGAGGAAGACCCTTCAGAGCTGTTTGATACAGACAATGTGGTTGTGTGCCAGTTTGAGAAGGTGAGGGATTGTACTTGAATCCTCCTTTAAAAGGTTTTATTTTTTGTGACCAGGTTACAGCTGCATTCCATTCTGTTGCCAAAAAGTTGGAAATTGAGATAATGATATGATGTGATTTTGAGGCTGTGAATAGTATGAAAATATATACTATATATATGTTATATATATTATATATATATAAAATATATATATGCATTTTGGACAAAGGTAAACCACCGTCAAAAAAAGAATGTACACGCTGAACACAAGATGATTTATCTTTTAAATAATGTATTTCCCAGTACATTGTTTCTAATGCATTGGCATCATAATGTCAACAGACCAGAATTGAGGTCTATTATGACTGTAAATCTGTAAGTAATAGACATAAGCAAAACCAACAAGTTTTGTAAAGCTTTAAAAGCAATTTATTTATTTATCATAAAATGAAAATTTAAGAGGAACTTGCAGTACTGTGAACTGGATCCAAAATAATCCAGAAAATTTCTAAGTCCAAGAAAAAGTGGTTCAAAATAAATTTCAGATCCAGGATGATACAGGTCTTTCGACAGTCATGATGTATCAAAGTGGCGTCCAGATCACCTTAGAATAATTCACAATAGTTCCAAAATAATCACCATCTGTTTAGATAATGTCATGATTACACATATAACAAACACATGACCAAATACCCATTACTCAATGTGATTATCCTGCAATGTATTTGATATTTTAATCAAAAGGAACTGACATAAACATCTGAACAAAGCTAGTCTGTTGTTAAAATGCAGGATCTATTCCTTAAAATACTGTCCATAAATTGCACCAATATTTACTTTCACATGACCATGGGAGAAACAATTAGTTCTGGAGAGGTAAAATGCAACAGATCCCTGTTGGTTTGTGTAATTTTATCACTCCACACACAAATGAAAAATGTGACCAACTGCCCCTTACTCAGTGCAGTTAACAAGCAGTTTTAATATTTGATGTGTTCAGGGCAAATCATAGTACATACATGAGAATTAAACTAAGAAACAATGGAATAAGTGATAATGTGTGAAAGATTGGTTTCATGAGGGTTACATTTTTTCAACAGTTTCATTTGAATGAAGAAATTGATTTGAATAAGTATTAAATCTTATTTTCATATATTAGTATCATTTATTATTCTTTCTTTCATTTTCTGTAATACTAGTGTTTGAATACCTATTGCCTTTTCTCCTTACTCTGACCTTTCTAATGTCACAAAATATTGATTCAAGTCGGTAAACAGAAATGACAGCTTCCAGATACCATACCATGCATTATAATTTTTTAAAGGGTTAAAGTAAAACACGTGTAGAAGATAATATTGTATTACCAGATAACAAAAATGACATTTATTTAAAAAAACAAAACAACTTTGTTCATCTCTAGGAATGAAACAGAAGTTTTGGAGCGAGTAGGGATGGATTCTCGTTTTGTACAATATTTCATTGGACCTTGAAATTAATAGCAACAATTAAATCCACGAAATTTGTACCCTATAAAAATTAGTGATATTAAATAATTATAAATTGGTTTTAGGAGGAAACATGGTTTCTGAAAACCCTGGTTTTAGTATGCATGGTGAGTGTAAACCATTTTTTTTCTGATGACCCTTGTTTGAGCATACATGGTGAGGGAAACATTTTTTGATAGCCTCTGGTTTGATCAGGCATGGTGAATGAAATTCCATGCTATTTTGATGGACACGAACGATCTCCATTTCTAATAAGATTGTTACATGGACTTCATGATGCAACCTGTCTTTAAGATAAGGATTGATTTCTGTCAGCAGAGAACCAAAGGGTATTCTTTTGCACCATTCCTTAAGAACAGATTTCTGACAATCATTGTATGTTTTTTTTTTTTTTTTGCACCTTTCCTTGATCAAGAGATGCATCATGAGAAGCAGTGATGTAAGGTCAAGAACTTGCTCTTGAGCACTGTTTGAATTGCATGGAAAATAGTCATGCGGCCCAACATTCATCTGGTGATGGCCACAAAGCCTATTCATGGCTAAAGAGAGTAATGGTATACTCTCAGATAATGTAATTCTTATGTTCTCTATATGTCTTGTATTTGAAACAGCAGTTTAGTCTAAGACATGTCAGAAGTCATTGACTAGCAGGAACACAGAGAATTCTCAAGTCAGTAATCTAGCATTGGGGTCAGTGGGACAAGTAGTTGTGACCCAGATAATAACAAGTACAGTCAATATTAGCACAATTCTCACATACAGGTGTTTAGCAATTTTACTGGATTTGCAATGATTTTTTTTTCAATAACAGAAAGACATTCTTCTTATATTTGCATTATTATAATGAATTTCATGGACATTGGTCGTGCCTTTCTCTGGAATAAGAGAGCGGTTTATCCTTCATGTTGGGAATCCAACCATTCTCTTAAGACAGCCAATTCTTCTGACAATGTGACTGGGGAATGTAATGGAGAATTTAATGTTTTTGTCAGTTATATTTCTCCATGAAAAGCTACTGGATCACATTGCTACTATACCTTCTCACACATCCCTGCAAATATGAGCATCCACACTAGTGTGGCTAATTCTAATAAACATCAAGCTGATGTGTAGCCACCCATATATATATATATATATATATATATATATATATATATATATATATATATATATATATATATATATATATATATATATATATATATATATATATATATATATATATATTCTGAGGGGAGGTAATGAGTAAGAGTTTTTTCCCTTTTGCCTCAAAGTAAAAAAGACAAACTTTTCATATTTTCAGAAGCACTGGATTTATGAGGTAGTGGAGTTTATTGTGATTTACTTTCCACAGCATAACACAAGTTTGCTGCAGACTTTTTCACAGACCTTTTTAAGTGGATTGCTGATGGGTAGGGACATAAGCCTATCTATTTTGGCTTGCTAGTCAAGGTTACTAATGAAAAATCAATTTTCTTGATGAAGATTTTCATCACAATTAATAGGTTGTTTACAGTTGAGCAGGGGCAGGTCACTACTTTCCTAAAGTTTTCAACACTTAGACCAGCATATCTTGTGAGATGGTCTTGTGTCCATCTGTCATATATCTTCCAACAGTTTGCTTTAGTTCACCACCTGTGTACAAAATTGGTAACGATGTAGATGAACATGCTCTGGTGCTGGTAGATGCATATGATTGTGTTATGTCCAATTGCATTATCAGTGTTTAGCTCTACTGGTCGTAGACCAGAATAACTAATCTATAGCCCATTGTTTGTCATCTGTCTGTCCATCCATTAACATGAGATTAATTTGGCTATTCTTCCTATGCTACTTGGAAAATTGCCATAAACTTTACACATTCATTCATCCCTGTGTCTAATTGGTCCTAAATGAAACTGGTGTTGCTCACATCTTTAAATTCCTGTTGGTACTTCTCCTGAATGGATGGTCATATCACCATGGTGTCTTCACTAAAATACTAATTGGTCCTTAATGAATAATGCTGTCAGTCTGATGTCCAGTATGGTCAGTACAGAGACCATCTTGAAAACCTTTTATTACTTTCCCAGAAAGGAAAGTCATATTGAAATGGGGTTTTCACCAGTATGTCTTGTTGCACTTAAAATTTATACTGCTCAGACTTCAAAGTGGTGGCCATCTTAAAAATCTTGTTATTGATAATTCTCATGAATGGATTGGCAGATTAATGTGGGATTTGCACTAAACTATTTAAGATTTCTAGTTGTTCCTAAATGAAAATGGTGCCCGTCTAAAGTCAGATTTTTTTGAAAATCTTATTGCTGCCCCTCTGGACTTTTTATAGTGTCTAGTTAGGTCCAACATGTCCAATATGTCCAACTCAGTGACCCCTTGAAAATGTTTTGATCCCTAATCCACTTGAATGGATGGTCACATCATGGGCTTTTCATTAAACAGTTTCTTACGACATCTAGTTGATCCTAAATAAAATTGCCAATTTTATATCCAATATGGTCACCACAGATCCATTTTGAAAATCTTGTAATTGGTTGTATCAAAGTGAGGTTTTCATCTAAGGACATCGCATGATATCAGTTGGTCCTAAATGAAAATATCACCACTTGGACAGCCAATAAGGCATGGTGATTTTACAATGGGTAATTGGTTCGAAATGAAAATTTTGAAGCTTGGTCATCCAGTATGACCACCCCTGCTGCCATTTTGAAAATTTTATTGCTAATTTTCCTGTTTTGAGTTTTTTATCCACATCAGGATTAACCTCAAGAGGTGTGAGATGAACACAGTGCCAAGTTGACATCTAATGTGGAAAACACTAGAGTCATCTTGAAATTTTATTTCTCATCCTGGACAGAAAGTCATTGACAGGGTTTCCATAAGAAGACTTCTAATTCAGTCTAGTGTGTAGTAAATGAAAATATTGCAACTCCTTTCCGGTGGACAACTATATCAACATGAACTAATGACTTTTTATGATGTCTTGTTGGTCATGAATGAAATTTGTTCTTCTCTGTTATCCAATATTTTGCCAACAGTAGCCATCTTCCAATATTCTCCTAAATGGAAAGTAATTTTTGTATGGTATCTAGCAGATCTTGATTGAAAAATTAATGGCAGTTGCCATGAAAATCTTGCTAGCAATATTAGCATAGAGTTTTCATGAAAAAAAGCTTCTTAAGTTATCAATTTGTTCCTATAGGCAGGTGGTGCCAGTCTTTTATCAAATATGCTAGGCTAGCAGTCATTTGATGGGGTGGAGTGAGGATGAATGTGATAGAGGTGGGGGAAAACAAAAATTGTAAATAAACTGGTATTGCAATGGCTTTCGTTTCTAGAATTTCTTCTATCACAATTATTGGTCAAATTATTCTTAAAATCTATATGCATTTTTGAAAAAAAAAGCTTTTTTTTGTATGTTAATATTTTAATACTTTATTACTGATCTCATATTGTTGCAGGTGAGTCGAAACAAAAACAAATGGAAATTCACCCTAAAGGATGGAATTATGAACCTTAATGGCAGAGATTATGTTTTCCAAAAAGGAAGTGGAGAGGCAGACTGGTAGCAGTGTTTTTTGAAAAATGTCTTGGTACACATATCAGAAAATGATCTGCATTGAACCAGCCTGATCAGCATTAAAACCAGCAGATCATGGAGCACACTGCCAGACTGAAGTCCTCAGTTACAGTTAAATCCATGGCTGCAGAAATAGTGAAAATGTATACTTTTCAGTGGACAAGTAAAATGTGAAACACTACTTCTCATGACAGTGCTATTTTTCCAGACTAGTTCTTGAAAAAAGCTTAGTTTAATTATATGTCTTGATTACCCATAAAAGATATCTTTCAGTGCATAAAGTTGGAAATATACCTGTGTTTAAATATTTTTAATTTACAAGTTGTGTGCCTCCATTTTCATGCAGCAGGGCATTATCTTTTGGCCTGGTTCATATATACGCCTGTGCTTGGTTGGATTCTTCCGTCCATATTTCCATCTGTCTGTATTAGCAAGATTGCCAAAGAACCCACACAATAGAGGTAAATGCATCTGGTTATTGTGATTTTATGAGTAGAGGACATAGATGATTTAGATAAATTTTCAAATTTTTTAAATGCATTTTCAACTTGTTAAACTCTAAAATTTGTTTTACAGAAACCTCCTTAGATCAGGTCCACTTGAGGTAGACAAATTTAATTTGATTGGTATATTTTTATTCCTATATATATATATATATATGACCTGATTAGATTTTCAAGCAATCACAGCAATTTTTCGTTTCAGAGTTGTTTGTCGATACAAATTATATTAGCAGGATGAAGCAAAAGCAACATGTGGTAAACAAATGAGCAGATTTTAATTGACGGCAGATAATTAGCTTAGATAATCAGTCTGTTACTGCAATTTTTCAATGTTTACACACTTGTGAAAGTTTGGGTCTTTTTTAGTCAGTCTATATTGCAAGATTAAGCAGCATTTAAACAAAGAAATTTATGTATGCATGTTTGTATGCTTGTGTTGATGGCCAGTTTTAATTACAGTAATATTTCAGACTTTTCAGAGCTGAATTTTTTTTTTTACCCCTGATGGTCATTAGCTAGTCCTTATCATTCATTGCCAGTCGATCCATTAGCACAAGTTACTATTCTTGGATGATTACCATGAACTATACATTCATTCCAAGGTCAAATTGATTTTAAATTAAAATGGTGCTGATCAGAGATCCAATATGGCAGTCACATAAGCCATCTTCTTATCTCTACAGTTCAGGATTTGATGGTCGTATAAACACCAGCAGACATCCTATAATATCTCATTGATCCAGAATGAAAAATGGTGCCCCACTGGCATCCAATATGGTAGCCACAGTAAACATATTAAAAATTTTGTTAGTAATTCTCCTGAACGCATGGTCGAATTGGCACAGGGTTTTTGCCAAAATTTTTTATATTGTATTTTATTTGTCCAAAGTGAAAATGATGCTGTTCTTGCAGCTAATTTGAAACTCGTGTTGCTCAGGAATGTCATATATGAATTTGAACACTCGACAGTTCAAATGAATGAAGTTTTATCTTGAATTCCTGGAATGCTTTTTTGGACAATAAAGCATCAGTCCCTTCAGGGGCTTGTTTTAATTGTCATTTTTCTGCATTGGGGGCGGCATATGTGTTGTACAAAGAAAGATCTAATTAAATTTACAGTATCATTCGTTCACTAATCAAGCAATGTTTTTGACCATGTTTATTTAATGACATATTTTGTGTTTGTTTTCCCAGAAATGAGGAAAATACACCAGAATTTGGAATAATAGCCTTTTACGTAGCCTATAGCTAAATACTGTCAACTAGTATACTTCTGAAGGTGAGGAATCATGTTTTCTTTGTGCAGTTATTACCTCTCTGGTAATGCTGTTCCAACAAAACATACTTTGTACACAGGGAAGGAACTTTCAGTGTGGAGTTGTCACCCATAAATGTAATTTATAAGTTTGTATCGTTTTTATATTAAATTTGTGAGTAGTCTGAATACATTGGTGCATATTTATATAGAAAGATTGGCACAAATTGTAAAAAAAAAATTGGCATATTTTTTTAAAAATGTGCCTAATTGTGTAAAGTATGTATTTAAATGGAACAGCCTTTAGTGCAAGCAGTCACCAAAATCTCTGAAGTCTGTCAGATTTTCAGACGGTGATTCCTATCATTTGAAACAACATATTTGATGATTTAAAGTTTAACCTTTTCCTCATAGAGTGTATGTTTTTTAGCCCATCGATATGCATGTAGCAAAGTTACCCAGTCCAGTCAGCTACGCATAGGCCTGTTAAGCAGTGAAGTGTATGTTACGTTTAACACCATTTTACGTTTTTGGTACACATATATTATGTATGGAAAGATTTAAGAGTAAAATATAGTTGTTATACCTGTAAAATTATTTTTAAAAGAATTTTGTATGTGCTTTATAATCTTTAGAGAACTCATAAACTATCAAATCAGTAAAGCCATGTGATCAACTGTAGCTGCAATTTTTCATACTCAAAATATACGAGTTCTTTGTCTGCATCTGCATCACTAAATCAGTTAAATTTGATAATTTATACAACCTAATGACTTCCTACATCATTCTCAGAGCCTTTACCTAAGTTATTGAAGTTTTCATAATTGTTATTCTACTCGAGCAAGTATTGAAGGATATTGGCGACTGCCATTTTGTGGAATGGAGAATACAAGACATGTATGACCTACATACTTTGAATAGCAGATTTCGACCAGAGCATTAATTGTGACCACGTGATCTGACATAATGATCATTCTCACAAACGAAAATGTAGTATCTAATAGTGGTTTTTACCTGAATATGGCGCTACAAAAACCCACTCAAAATGGCTGCTGTTTACAGAGTTGCCAAAAGGTGCTTATATGGACATTGGGTAAAGTGCCAAAAGGCGCCTTTATGGGACATTGGTAGAGGGCCAAAAGGCGTTTGTATGAGGTAAAGGGTTAAGAACTTGCGCTGTTATATTTGGATTTTTGTCTTGAAGGCACTGATGTAAGCTAGTGTAATGTATTTTCTAGGTTGTAAAATTGAAACTAGGGTATCAGAGTCCTAACATCAGAGCTTGAAGAAATGTATAATTTTGCTGTAAATTAAATTTTTGTTTGTTTGTTGGACAAGACAACATTTTGAGAAAGAGGAGAATAAGCTGTACATGGATTTTGTCATCAGTGATCAATGGGCAGGATAAATAGCCATGAGAAAAAATATAGAAGAGAAATGTTTTGGTAGAAATTACCAAAATCTTGAACAAGTTGTGAGTTGTTTTTCTCCCCAACAGTTGAGTTTTTCCCCCAATCAGATGTGAAAGATTATAGTTTGGCAGAGATAAGCAGGTGCAAAATTAATCAGAAATGTGACATTTCACACATAAAGGTACAGTTAAAACTAAAACCTTCATAGATGTACCAACTAAATCAAAGTTCAAAGGAATGCATTTCATGATTGCATTCTTTACTTAACACAGATACAAATAAAATTGGATAGGACAGGAATCTAAATTTTGTTGTAGGCATTTCAGGGTTCACCCGAACCTCTAAATAAAACTTGATGAAAATGTAATGGTAATTTGTACCTGGGGGACGGGAGAGATCGCTTGACAGTTTGTGACATGGTGAATCTATCGTCACCTCCCTGGCATGTTTGTGTGAAATTTTATGGACAAAGATAACTACTTCACCTGAACTGCTCACTAGTATAAGCGCATTGATCCTGAAATTAAGCAGGACTATCCAAAAATGGATGGTAGAAGGTTGCCAAAATCAAGCAATCACCACTGGTGATTTTAGTAACTGACTGGAAGTCCTGATTTTGTATATTGTGTAAAATCAAATTTAACTGTACATCTTTGAGACAGGGTTGTATAATGTTAGGCAAAATTAGCTTTCTTTTTCAAAGCCTTGTGATCTTTATTTTCCAGTTATTGAGCTTTGTCTGTCCTAACATTAGTTGGCCATGCATTGATGAGCATAAGAAACAGTTTACACTTTAAGCACACAAGAAGTCTATCATTTTGACTAGATGATGTGTTATCACTAATAGCAATGAAGGCATTAATCTCGTTTATCAATGCTGTTATGTGGGTTCAGAGATTTTGGTGCAAAGCAAAAATATCTAATAATAGGGTTACACAAGTATGAAACTTAAATGCAAGTTATTAGTTAGTAGTCATTTGTATTTTTATATTTTAAAGTCAATAATTTGTGTGTGATGTCTTTAAATGAAAAATATTTTCTTATTTTAAAAAAATACTGATATCAACCAGTAGTTGGAGAAGTACATTAGAAAATTGAAGAAAACTCGCACAAAATGTATAATAAATTTATGCCGCTTTCTTATAATTTCATCATTATAGTTTCAGTTACATTATTATGTGCTCTGTGACTGTTCTGGGCTGTACAGTATGTGCAGCAAAATGGACAGTGAGAATTCTCTGCCTTTTGTTGTCATTTTCCTGGATGAGTAATTTTCTATATTTGATATTCTCCTCTGGATGTGTGTGGTACAAGGACTGTTTGTACTGTTGGTGAATGAAAGTGGGGGCCAAGTGGGTTTGTTTTTCTTTTCTTATATGATGTTTAAATGTTGTACATGCAAAAAAGCTTATGTGAACTTTATCAATACACATTGATCATGTGCTTTATGTCTCTTTTGACTTAGGTATTCATTGCTATCATTAAAACTTAAATATTGATCATTCATGTTAATCTTTTAGAACTTTTAAGTTCTAGACACCATTTGTTTCTGTTACAACACTTAATTATGGAGTTTTAATTTTTATCTGAAAATAATCACTTTGAAAGGTACTATATTTGCATTCCAGTTAAACATTCAATTTTCTTTATTTTAGGTCTACATATTGATATTGTTTGTGTGGAGAAAATTCTGTGGTAAAAACCATGTATGGTTGTGTTGCTTTTGACATGAAATCATTGTTGTCTACTGCATACCACTGCCAGATTTCTTTTTCATAGTAGTTGCTTCCTTCAGAAATATTATTTTCTTAAACGTAAAAATTTTAGAAGCGTGGAATTACCAGAGTTGCATCTGAGATGCATGATAAGTGTTAAGAGCCTGCAAAAATTAAAAATGTTGTGCAAAAAAGCATTGGGCACAGTTTTGTGAATCAAAGAAATGTAAATATTACCAATTTTTCTCTTGTACAGTATGTACGTTTAAAACCCAGTATGGGAAATAGTCAGCAAGTTATGTGATTTCTTGAGCCCAATGCATGATGTTTTTAAAAAAATTATTCGGTTGATCAGATCTTTTTACCTTTTCTTCATGATCTCAGTTCTATATCTGTGGAGAATATTATTTCAATACAATCTCCTTTATGATAGAGATCTTTTAAGTTATTACAAAAATTATGGAGGTATTCAGATTGAATTATTCCCTTGAGAGGTATATCAATCAGCCATATGGGAAATATCTGAAAGTGCAGCAGCAGTGTGTCATGTTGAAAGAAAAGATAACTAATTTCTTTGGAAAGATGGCAAAAATTATAAATTATCTATTAAGGATGGTATTAGGGAATATATCACAGAAAGCAGTAATAGAAATTAACACCATGTTATGGTTTAGGTCTTTGAGAAAATCCAATACATCAACAGAATTATCCAAGGAACAACATCCAATAATTGTTGACAAGTGTGTTTCGGATATATATTCTGAAAACCAGTTCCTGAATCTATTTGAACTGGTCATAACTACAGATTTTTTGCTATTATAACAAAGCTGTTTGTGAAAGGAGATTCAGTTTTAAATAAAAATTGACACTATTCCTGGAAACCACAGACTTTTGAAACTTAATTAACTTAGTAAGAAAATATCAGAATATCTGAGAAGAAAAATGAAACAAAATCCTTAACTGATATATGATGCAGACTATGTATACAGTTTAGCCTATTTTGAGAGACCTCCCCTTCTGTCAACAAAAGGCAGTCTCAAGACAGGTGGTCTCTCATAATATGTTTGTATAAAAAGACCAGTTTCCAAGTTTCAAATTCAATACTGTTTAAGAAGGAAAAAAACAATTAGTTTTACATTTATTGTGTTCATTCATAGTTCTTGTTAAGGTATTGTTTCCATTCATCAGAAGATAATTGTATAGAACAATAAAGATCTGTCATGAATAACTTCATTCAGTTACATTCATGTTTTCTCCAGTGTTAGAATTTATCTCTTTCATTGGAAGTTCCGCCATTTAATTATATCGCTAGGTGTTAACATTATTGGTGATCAGTTGTAATAATGACCATAGCAGTTTTGATTGGCTTTGTGAAAATATGTAATGAATATGAATGAATATATATATATATATATATATATATATATATATATATATATATATATATATATATATATATATAAGGTATATGTACCAATGAGTGAAATAATAAGAACACATCCAGAATCTCAAATTTATTTAGTAACTAAATGGTTTAATTCATAGATGACTTAAAAGGATTAACTTTTTAAACAAAGAGTGTAACCACTGCACTAAGGTGAAAAGATGAAGCTTGGTATGTGGGCTATAATCATTGTAATGTCAACAAAAAGACATCAGCACTCAACAGAATTGTTTAATGATGATGGTTGTATTTGCAAAACTATTAACACTTGCTAGAATTTAAAGACAAAAAACTCCTTCACTCCAGGCATTATGGATTAACTCCAAAAGATAAATGAAGTATGCAGCCACTACATTGTCTTTGGCACTACAGTCACAGTTAGTGATGTGTATTTGAGTCTGGTTTACAGTGTGTAACAATAACTACATAGATGACCTGATAAACTGACCAAATGGATAGCCAGCTTAATTTTGTTTCTTCATTTTCTTGTTGTTATGAAGATTCTAAACTATTTAAGCAGTTTTGGTTAAAAACAATTAAATAGTGGTCAGTGGTGTTTGTTTTGGTTCCCACAAGACAGTTGTTTAAAGCAGTTGGTTTTATGCAAGTAGTCTGCATGTACTTCAGACTGGTATACAATCTATAACACATCACACCACATATATGACCTTTAAATTTCAGAAACTGTTAGCCAGCCTATTGTTTTTATTTAGAACTCTCAATACTTTTAAAGCTGTTGAGGTTAGAAAAAGATTAAAAAATGTCAGTGATATTTACATCTGTTGTGATGCACTCCTTAGCAATATGAAAATGGGAGTTCATACTGTCAAAATGCATATTTTTCAAGAAATTATGGTTGTTGTATGCATTCCGTTGGAAGACACTTAACAAAAAAGCATTGCTTTTGGGGTTGTAAATATGTGGTCACTTGTAACAGGTTTTCTCTCTTTGCAAAGGCATTTTTGAAAAGGAATGAAAAGAAATGGGAATCTTTGGCAGCTTAGCAGCTTTTATGCAGATATTTTGTATATTTATTGTCAAAGAATTGATGCAAAATACAAAACACTTTTAAATTTAGTGTTTTAACACCTTATAATAATAATGTTGTCACCTGTCAGCTACCATTTGGCATAGTCCTTTCCATTGATTTCCCTCCCCCTCTGGAGGTGGGTGTGGAGGATCTCCCCCTCTTGAGAAAATGTCTCGCAGCATCTCGGCTATTGTGGACCACTATTTCTGTTTGTTTGAAGTGCAGTGGTATCAGAGGATTGCCAGATTAGGTTGTACTACCAGTTAAGTTTCTTTGTTGAAATGGATGTGCATAATCTTTTTAGGCAGAATGTGATTATACATTTTTATTTCATTTAGACACTAGGTAAACCAACTTCAGCATTCTTTAGGTATCATTGTTGCTCTTTGGAGAACTGAAATGTCAGTTCACAATAGTTATTAATATGCAACAACTAAATTGTGCCTGGATCTACTTGACAAGGAACAAGGCATTATAGTAAATATAGAATGAATAAAGTATTTGAATGAATGAATAAATAAAACACTTGAAGCTGTCCAACAGTGTCAGAAGCTGTCCAACAGTGTCAATACGGGCTGACAACTGTGTGAGGTATTCTTGAAAATTTGTCTTGTTTCCTATCTGAACAGAGCTCCACAAGACCAATTCATATTCCAGTAGGATGTTCATACACACACACATAAACACATTGGGGATGATCTATTACATTGTCGGACTACTGTTATACAATGTGCAACAACATTATAATCTAAGATGTTTTTATTCTGTTCATGAATATGATCATCGTAAACACAAATGATTGTAATTGTGGAATAGAATACCTGATGTTAGACATAAACACTAATCACAGTAATGCAGGAACATCATACATGTTCATTGGTGGTATGTTGAATTAAAGTTCCTACTTACAATGTCCAAGAAACGGTCTGTACTAGATAGGTTTTGTAGATGATTAATTTCCATTTCTACTTTCATTTAACAGCAAAGTTCAAACATTCCATGCTGTTTCTAAACTTAAGCCGATAGTTTGATGGAAATAAAGCCTTATTATGGGCTTTTTCTCACTGGAAGGTGTAAAGAAACAAAATCTTTAAAACATAAGCTAATTGTAAAATTTTAACACCAGTTAAAAAGTTGTACCTTATAATATTCTTGTTCTGCTCTCAATTTTATTTGCTTTTTTAAGCACAATGATCATTGTGCCCATTTCTCCAGATTTCCACCATCTCTTAAATCTGCATAGGGGGGCAGTGCCTTAATTTACCAAGTCCTAGATGCAACACTGCGAGACTGTTCTCTTAACAAGTAATTTTGAAAACATGAAGATGTACTAATAAATCTCTTTGCTTTGTTGTCGTATGCCACTTTAGGGTTCCATTTTGAAAAAACAGTAATAACTAATATATTTTTTAATGACAACTGTAAAATTTAGAATTATTTGCTTTTTAGCAACTCATAGTAGAGAATGTTTAGTCGGATGTTAATAAATATTTTATTATTACAACAGGAAATTCAGTTTGGGAAATCATTAAGATAAATAAAAGAATACACTACATGATTGTTTATTAAAGCTGAATTATTGTTTTGTAAGTATGCAACTTCATTGAAAGATGACAGAAATGAAATAATAGCACATGATGAACAAAAGTTTAGATGGCTTGTTTGCATTTTAAACAGTGACCAAAGATGTTAAATATGCCATACCAATTTTTTGTTATTAATCGATCATTTCTTAACTCATTTTGAGAAATATTTCATGCGAAAAACTTGAATGCTTTTTTTTTCTTCTTCAGAGCAAATTAGAAATGCATAGTCTTAGTTACATTTTAAGTTACATGTTTTGACCAAATATATACTCCACTGTTAACAACTCATGCCCTGATATATCTTGAACCCGCTTATATTGCAGGGACAGGCTTGTATCCTATTTTTTAAAACCAGAAAATACAACAATAAAAAAGAACTGATCCCAATTTCTTGAACTTGATAAGATCATAATCAAAATTGGTAACTGAAACATTGATATATCGCTCATTTTCTAGTAGAAAATGATAGGATCTGAAAATTTTAATTGACATGTTGAAATTATTAGCTTTTAATATGAAGTCATAATTTTCTTTCCAAATGACAGTCTTATTACGCTGTAATTAAAGATATTCACGGAAATTTCAATAAATGAAAATGACATGCCTAGTGTTGGCAGTACATTAAAAAAATATTTAAATGTCAAATAATTTTTATTAAGTGGAATTTGTGTTTTAATTCCATCTTTTATTTCCTCTTAAGTGTAATCATCATAAATGCAATGTGTATTTAAATGTAAAATGTGTCTATCCTAACTGTTATATCTACAAACGTTTTCTCTGAGAACCTTATTAAGTGTTGACCATGTTTTTGATAACTTGTGTTCTTTAAACAGATATTTCAAATATAGGTCTTGTGGAGAACTGGGGGAAAGATTTTTTAGTATAGGTCTTGCAGAGAACTGGGTGGACAAAATTCAAGTATAGGTTTTGTGGAGAACTGGGTGGACAAAATTCAAGTATAGGTCTTGTGGAGAACTGAGTGGACAAAATTCAAGTATAGGTCATGTAGAGAACTGGGTGGACAAAATTCAATTATAGGTCTTGTGGAGAACTGGGTGGACAAAATTCAAGTATAGGTCCGTTGGAAAACTATTTGGACAAAATTCAAGCATAGGTCTTGTGGAGAATTGGGTGAACAAAAGTCAAGTATAGGTCTTGTGGAGAACTAGGTGGACAAAAGTCAAGTACAGGTCGTGTAAATAACTAGAAGGTGTCAAATGAAGCTTTGCTTGCTGTCATGCATAAGGCTGCAGTGTTTGCCAAAATTTAGTGATGTCTACATTGTTTGCAATAACTGAAAAAATGCCTTATAATTAATATGGTTAGAAATTTGACCTTACCCCATGCTTCCCTGTTTGGCTTACTGATCAACTGACTAATTATAATGTGCAATACAGTTCCTTGCTCAACTTGTGTCATTTGCCGTAATCTTTTACCACTTATTGTGACAGGATTTAATATGCAAGAGATGTCATGGATTAGTATATATGACGGTTTTCTTGAAAACTTACTGTGACAGGATTCAGTATGCAAGATATGCCCTGGACTAGTATATCTGACAGTTAAGTAAAAACATTCCTAGGATCATTGTGATACTGTTTCCTACTGACACATGTCCATGATGAAAATGTGAAATAAGTGCATCTGGATGTACTGTGTGGACATGGCACCTATATGTACTGTGTGGACATGGCACCTATATGTACTGTGTGGACATGGCACCTATATGTACTGTGTGGACATGGCACCTATATGTACTGTGTGGACATGGCACCTATATTTACTGTGTGGACATGGCAATGTGATGCTTTTTTAGGATCTACACTGGTTAAAAACTTAACTTGGCCTACCATGTTAAAATTTTTTGTTTTTTTTATTTAAAAGAATTATCATTATTATTGAGCCTGATGTGTACTACAACCAATTCTAGTGAACTTCTTTCCATAAAATGCCTCTTTCAGTGTGAAACATTCAAGATTTTACAGAAATACCTTAGAAAGCAGCAATCAATGTAGAAATATATCATGATTGTTACTGACTTTATCCATGTTTGTTTACATTTTTACCACTTTTGAAAACATTTACAGGCAGTTGATAAAACTAATCATGCATTTAATATTAATTTTTGTAGATGTGTGATAATATTTATGATGTTCTCTAAATTCTGTGTGAAGCTTGGCTTGACATAAATAGAAAAAAGTTTTTTTAAGTACAGTATCATGCTGTTTCAAATTTTAAAATAAGCTCAAGTAGGTGATATATGTGAAATGAGAGCTGAACACGTAAAAAATATTCAGTTCAGAATTGAAACTGATGTACAAAGGAATTGCTTCATATTTTACCTTTGAACTATCAGATCTTAACCATGAATTGTGTTGAAGTATAATAATAATACTTGTTACCATTATAACTTCTTGCTGATGGGAAATGCTGAGGACACTGTGTTTCTTATTGCACTTGTCATTGTTAACAAAGCACGTGAGAATGAGCATCTTTATAAAAGTTAGAGATGATTAATTGGTCATTCATATCTTGCTGCTGTAATTTGTTTATACTTTAATACATGGAATAGCAACTGACTACCAATAAGAATGGTAGTTCATAGGGTTTAACTGAATAAAACAGCCTTTGACTTCATATGCATTACCTTACCTCCTTGCAGAATTTGCATAATTGGGATATTATCTGTAAGGGGATGATTTCTGTCTTTTATCATCCCTTTCATGCTGTTTTTTGTACTTGCATGCCTCAGAAAGGTAGTAAATATTATGATAGTTACAAAAGTAAATTTTTTGGTGGGATCACGATGTTTGTTTAAAAGCGTGCTTGACTTGTATTTCCAGTAAAATTAACTGTCTGTTTAGTCAAATGTCATTATTGATATATAAAGTGATGGAGCATTATTTGTACAAACCTGAATAAATATTTTCAATTCATATCTTTTTTTTTAAACCCATGTGCATAAATACACCAGTTAAAAAGATGTTAATAAATCAATTACACATATGTAGCTTCTTTTTTCAGTCTATGCTTCAAAGACCAGAAGAGCTTCTGCAGTGGTCTTGTGTCCATTAACAATTTTTGTTTTTACCACTTCTAGCCAACATGGAAGAAAGGAATGAACTGGGAAAATTTGAACATCCATGGTGGCCATCTTTAAAATCTTCTCATAACAACTTTTCTTGATTTGATGGTCATATTGACATGATTATTTTTTTTACTAAAGACATCTTTAGATTTGTAGATTGTCCTAAATGAAATTGGTGCCAAACTGAGATCTGACATGGCATCCATTGTGGCCATTTTGAAAATCCTGTTATAGCTAATTATCTTGAATCAGTGGTAATATTGATATGTTATTTCCTATAGAAGCATTTTTTATAACTAGTAGATGGTTCTAAATGACTATAAACTATTTTCTAAATCTCTTTAGGCACTGTTTTTTGACACTTAAGTTTTTGTGGCCAAAATCTTTATCTTCTAATGTTTAGACAATTTTTAGAGAGTTACGTTTTTTTTACACAAATACAGCTATATTTTAAATAAAACAGACAAATACTACTTTTAAATAGTTGGCTAATAGCTCAGTTGTATTTGGAAATAGCCATGACACGTTTATATGTGACCAAAATTGTAAAAAAAAAAAAATTGGAAAATTGCATTTCAGTATTCATTATGTTGGTGACGATGATTTATTGAATAAAATATTAAAACGAAACTACTCACCTGTGGATAAAAACATCTAAATTGTAAAGACATTAAAATATGTCACCCTTTATCCAAAAGTCTTCATCAAGGAGTTTGTGTTATACCTCCATCGTGGATAATACCAAATCCTGAACCCAGTCATATACCTGTCTCATAAATAGGAATTGGTTGTAGCGGATAATGTATGTAAATAAATTAGCAAAAGATAGGTCTTTTTCTCCTGTTTTATACATTATGATTATCTTAAAGTTTCTGTATGTATTTTAGTTTGCTGTCAGTGTTGTAAAAAAAAAACGGACCTAAAAATTCTACAATCGATTCATCTGCCCATACATGACTGTGCAGACTTAAGTCTTATAAACAATCGAGGTATTAAACAAGATTTTCTAGGTGATTGACATTCACCCTTATAATTTGCTCCTTTAAAAAAGGGCATATATTCAATTTCTGTTGTTTTGTTTTTCCATTGTGATCTTTTATCTACAGGTGATTAATGTAATTTTAAATGTATTTTTTTAAAAAACTTGATTCTAAATTTTCAACAAATCTACAATTTGATTGTCATTCAGTGTAATATTTTAAGATCTATTCAGAAAGATAAAAAAAAATATTTGTTACCATCCAAGACATGCAAAAAAATCATCGTAGTTGTAAGTTGACATGCAGCATGGCACCATAGTAGTTATTCGGGATGATATGGTGGTTATGGGATTTTAACATTAGGCAGCTATATAGGAATTTAACATTAGGCAGCTATTTTAAAAGTATGACGCTCGGGTTATTATGGAAATTAACACATGTACTTTTATGGGACAATCCGGCAGAAATGCAAATTTAACATGGCATGGTGTTAATGGAAATTGAAAATGATTGGTATTTAAGTAATGGGAATCGAACAAGGACATGATTGACCAATTCCCATCTGCCCATCACCCACATTTACTTATCAACAGTCTTATTGGCCTTTTACATCTAGGGGCTCTAGTTTACCCAAGTGGTTTAAAACATTTACCATTATAGATCACTGCCATTTTCTCGGTGGTGGGTGGGTTGAGTCTCGGGCTAGGCCAATATGAGAAAGCTTGCCAGTAACTTCTCGTGGATTAGTGGTTCTTTCGTGGTTCTTTATCTACCAGATAACTGGTCATTGTATAGTCTATCCTCTGTTGAAATATCGCGTTAAGCTCATTAACAACAACACTCTTATCACTAACCAACACCCACATATACTGATCAAGTGTTACTGACCTTCACCCACATACATAGCCAATACAGTCTTGCTGATCAGAACATTTCTTTTGCTGAAAGACCCACATCTACCGACCATAACTTAAAATGTTAATACAAGTATGAGTAGAATACAAAGGGGGTTAAATATAAAGCAAATTCATCACTAAAATTAAAACTATTACCATTCAACCCTTCCAATCCATAAAAACAAAACCAAAAAACCCATGTAATTTTATATGCCTATAATGTGGGAAAATGATATGAATGTTTACACGATAATGCTTGTACTAATCGTATGCTATTAATCATGAAAATACGCAGGAAGTGTAGTTAAAAATTTTATGTTGAGGATGAATCAATAAACAAAATACGTAAAAAAATAAACTAGCTCATTAAGCATAATGCACATGACATTGACAATATTGGAGTAGTATACCTGTTTGTGAGAGATCTGTGTGGCTTTGAAAAGGACAGTTGGAGGTTACTGAAAGCTTGTTAACCGCCTAAACTGCTTCACTTTCCTTTTCAAACTTCTGACCTTTAGCAGAAACATCACACGTCTGAGGCACCCTTCCCTTTCCATGTGCACATCTTTTCCATATGGCAGTATATTAGTATCCACATCCTTCAGTCTGACAATACTGGAGTTTTGCTTTGAAGAAGTCAGTTGACAAGTAGCATCGTTGGCTGTAGGGACCCATTCAGGAATCACAATCTTGGTTGCATCTACCAGTTCAAGATTATGTTGTATGTGTTCACTGTGGGAACTCTGATCTACCCGCTGACGTACACTCGTCAGTCCATAATTGAAACAGGAGAAAATTACTTGTGAATCATTCGAAGCATGTCCAAAACTGTGGGCAGAATGCTGGCAACAATTTACTTCACTGTTCTGGAATGTCACAATATGCTATTTAACGTCAAGTACCCCAAAAGCCCCTAAATTGGATCCTCAGTGCTACAATCAGAGGTATGACAACAAACCAGATAAATTATTGGATCACCAGGACCCCAAGAAAAAGAAACTAGACCGTCGACTGTTTTTCTTGGAACGTCCATCTCTACTTTTGTCATTTAACATTGCCACTGATGTATTTAATTATTTTATCTCGGAATTGTAGCGTGATTGAGGGTGGGCTTTAAAAAATATTTTGTTGCTCTAGTATTCCTCCAATTGTGCTGACTGGGTCACTGAACCACAATGACGACAGGAGGTCAATCGTTACGGTACCTGCCATCAATTCGCTACCGTAATCACTTGCAATTTCTCAGGATACGATATTCATGTTCTTAGTAAACGGTTTTTATAACAAATAAAAAACGAATTATCCACAAGTCACTGTGAATGGATCTGAAATAATTTACGTATAAATAGTTTAAAGATTCAAAGAGTTATCTGACCATGCCTGACTGAAATGGCAAATATTTTTTTCTCCTTTTTCAATAATGAACAAAATCATCAAGTCGTGCTCCCTCATTGGCGTGAAGCACACTTTCACAAGCCAGATGGTATACAAAACAGCAGCTAAAAGCGTTCTATACGTGGCCATCAGCCTATTCATTGGTTTCTGGCAATTTTCGAGAAGAAATGCTGAAATATTCTTAGTCCGATCTTGACATTCGATTAAGAGTTGTAGACAATTTCGATATTTATTTCTTTAGTAATAGGTATCGATCCTTTGAAAGAAACTTCAACCTTTGCCAATAGTATGCACGAGAAGACCCTAGCGATTGTACAACCTCAAACTTTGCAATCTGTGAGCTTTGATATTCGGCTATGGCTTAGATTTGGTACATTTCTTGTGCCAAACTCAGTACAAGTTGATACAACAAACCTGAAACGGTAGAGCAACAAAATTTTTTTGTCTCGTTGCGTAGATGGTTGTGATTTGGAAGACCCACAGTTCGTGTACAAATTCCACGGATTTTTATGGCTTTGATGTTCCAACGGTTTTTCTGACCGAGCACTGAAAAATCACTATACATAGTTCACCATGAAAGATTTGTACGACAGTACTTACCAAGAAATTTGGAAATTCAGAGATACAACGTAGCGGTAATGTGGATCATGACTATAGCTGATATTTAATAAACGGACCCAGAATTTCATAACATCTTTCAAGACGACGATGTCATGGATATCAAACCTTTGAATTTACATATTGTTTGGAGGTTGGACTAATGCCACACGCTTATGGTACGAAACAAATATGAAGGTGAAAGGCTAACATATATCGAAATATAATTGTTTTACGCTTCAGTCCATAAATATGCTCGATTTTCTGTCACCCTGAAACATTTTGACTTAACACATTAACGTCGAACTCATTAGCCTGAAGGAAGGTTTGATTGACTTTAAAGCTCTTCCACAGATGGACTTGTACCATCACGTGTTTCCTCGTCATCACAAAGGAAAACTGATGTTTGCTTTAGGTCGTACGCATGTTAAAACATGCAATCAACACGAACTTTTTATAAGCACTCGATTGTGGATACAAATTGTTAAACGCTTACGAAATTGTGCACATTCCAACCACAGAACAATACTTACAGAGCGACTGTTGGAATCCATGGATTTTTTCAGTCCATTGTTGATGAGTTTCTGAAATTCAAACTAAAAGCAAGTTTCTATACCTCTCGGTGTCATGTCCCAAAAAGAAATAGGTCGGTTTATGCAATGGTAGTAGCCCATAAAAGATATCGACTTGGAACACGTTGAACGCAACGAGCGCTGGCTGACTTAGTGCTCAGTTTTCTTTTGGAGAAAATCTCCTTCAGTATACCTGGTGGATTCAAATCAATGTCCAGGTTTTGCGAGCCTTGGTGACACACTACCAAGTAGTTCATATCAAATGCATCTAACCCTCTATTATCATCATTCAGTCTAGCATTTTATTCATTCAATATTGTTTTATATTCATTTAACATTGTATTGTATTCATTCAGCCACGTATTAATTTCATTGAACTTGTATTAGTTTCATTTAGCTGCGTATTAATTTCATTCATCCGTGTATTAATTTCATTTAGCCGCGTATTAGTTTAATTTAACCCTGTATTAACTTCATTCAACCGCGTATTAAATTTCATTCAACCGTGTATTAATTTCATTCAACCGCATATTAATTTCATTCAACTGCGTATTAATTTCATTTAACTGGCTATTGACTTCATTCATCCATGTATTATTTTCATTCAACCATGTATTAATTTCATTAACCGTGTATCAATTTCAACCGTGCATTAATTTCATTCACCTAAGCATTAATTTTATTCAACAGCGTATTGATTTAATTCAACCAATTTAATTCAAGTGGGTATTAGCTTCATTCAACCGTGTATTAATTTCATTCAACGGCGTATTAGTTTCATTCAACTGGGTATTAATTTCATTCAACCATGTATTTATAACGGCGTATTAATTTCATTCAACTGGATATTAACTTCATTCAACCGCATATTAATTTAATTCAGTCATGTATCAATTTCATTCAACCGTGTATTAATTTAATTTAACGTTGTGTTAATTTCAGTCAACCTTGAATTATGATCTTTTAACCTTGCGTTATATTCACTCAATAGTGTATTAATTTCATCCAATCATCTATTACATTCATTCAAATTTGTATACTTTAATATTTATCCTTGCACTATATTCACTCAACCGTGTATTGATTTTCTTCAACCGTGTATTAAAATAAAATTCAACCTCGTCTTAATGTCATCAGTAGTGAAAATCTTTACTTTATAACGAGGATTACTTTATTGTCGGTTTCAGTTGTATCAATTCGTTAACTTAAATGCTAATAGTATGCAAGTCATTTTTAATTTCAGTTGCTCCTGTTGTTGTCTTTTATTCAATGCTATTGAAATCTCTTTGTAATCGTTTCACTATTTGTTACACTTCATCAATACTTCCTTATACCACACCGACAAAAGTTTGTATGTATTTTACTTTCTGTTGTTTATTGAATTAAAACAGCAGATTATTTGTCTCATATATTCTAAAGTTATATGTAATTGGCGTACAATTAAATGTATTACTTGGGGGCCCAGAGATGCTGAGTGGTCTAAAGTGCTCGCCGTTCCGGATCTCTCTCTCTCTCTCTCTCTCTCTCTCTCTCTCTCTCTCTCTCTCTCTCTCTCTCTCTCTCTCTCTCTCTCTCTCTCTCTCTCTCTCTCTCTCTCTCTCTCTGCGTGGGTTTGAGTCTTAGGATCGGCTAACATGGGTCCCTGAGAAAGCTTGCTAGTAGCTTTTCGTGGGTCGGTGGTTCATCCCAGGGATTTCCAGGGCTCTTCATCTACCAGTTATACTGGTCGCCACGCATAACCTATTTTGTACTGAGAAAAAGACGTTAAACCCTTCAACAACAACAACAACAACAACAACAACAACAACAACAACAACAACAACAACACTCCTCACAGCAAATGTTTTACTTTCTAGTCTTCATCCATATTTTTATATTTAATTTATTTATGAACCTCTTTGCAATTTTCGTACAGATTATGAACATCGTATAGTTGGGATCATTCTTTTCTTGCCGGCTATATAGTTGAAAATATGTTGTGTTGGGTTTGGGGGTGATCATTTGAAACGTATTACTTTATTCTCTGTAATAACATATACAATTTACCATCTGTTATCCGCCGGAATTTAAAGTATATTTATTTCTCACACTATTCTCAAGCAGTAATGTAACTAGACTTCTTCGATAGGTAATTTGGCTCAGCCATTCAAGAAACGAGAATCGTTGCTGTTACATTGCTATCGAAGCCTCGTCCTGACATCCCAGTCATTTTTGTAGTCAACAAACACACAATTATATTAAATTCATTGTAACTTATTTCATTACCGCTTGTTACATTACTCATCATTTCATCAATACTATTGAAGTTAGGTATAACAGATGTTACAATCCTATCTATTTTACAATTTCGTTACATATTAAACGCAGTTAAGGGCACCAAGCCCAGTTAAAGTATTCATGTGCAACCACAGGCTCACAAACCGATTCTGGACCACGATCTCGTTTAATCCGTTTATTTACATCACATAGTTTGGCTTTAAAAATGGCAAATCGGGCCTGCGTCTTATAGGAAGTTTCACATACCGGAGTTAGTAGTATTATAAATTCAGTGGTACATGCCGCCGAAATTCCTAAATTATTAGCCGCAACAGGTATTCCACCAGAAATGTACAAGAGACCTATCTCTATTAAGTTTACAAGCGTAATCTGTTTTATACTTTCTTTCTCCTCTATAACGTTCTAATTCTCTAATTTATTCAAATGTCATTATTTTTTTTACATTTAATATCTAACTAATTTATTGTTTTGACAGGTAGTAATTCATGTGATATTCGATCGTCAATCATAAACTCACTAAAGAAAGTAAAATAACAAATATTAGTACTTCTTTCATGTACGTGTTAGTTGGAAAATCTATTTTAATGTTGAATACCATCTTCAAAAACGTATTTGTACCTTAATCTAAGAGTTATGATGGACATGAAAACAAATGCAAAACAGTTTCCATACGTTTCGAGCTAAACAAAGGATTTTCAGACGGTATGGGCAGTCCTAATTCGTTCATTTATATATTAAAAAAGTCATAAAAATATTTGCTAAATATTTGCCTAAGTCAATACTTGTGGATCTTTGGATTTAAGGGAGCTGAATCCATGTGAACCTTTGGACTTAAGGGAGCCGAACCTCTTCCCATGTGTACTTTTTGATTTAAGTGAAACTTATCTGATTCCCAAGAGAAACACCAATTAAGTTAAAGATAATAACTGTCTTAGCTGCCGAAAACTGCATGTAACCAGTGCTTTCTATTGAATTAAACTCAGCTGTTACACGATGCAGTTGTGAATAAACTTATTCGCTTGGTTTGAAATTAAAACAATTAAAAACAAAACAAACAAAAAACAAAACAAACTCGTATTAAATGTTGATCTCTGCACATAATATCGTCTCTCTCTGCATTATTTCGAAAACAATGCAGAGACCAATATATACTAGTTTCAAAACATAATTGATGTGCACAGTGTTTCATGTTATTTCACGTTCCATGTAGGATATTTTTCTATTGTTTAACTTGCACCGCACGAGAAAACAAGTTCAATTTATCCCCTGATCTTTCCCATCACGTGTCACAAAGATACGTAACTGTCCAGCCATTGTTTATACCATGTAATGGAAAACGTGTGAAGAAGCTCTTACTATGTTGACCTCTGCCAATATAAAGACAACTATGTAGCCTAGAATATTACACACAAAATACTAAAGCATATGCACTTTTGCATTCATTATCGAATTATTGGCATACACCGTGTTAGTAATAGGCACGGTTGATTGTGTCACATTTATTATCTGCTTTTAGAATTTTGGGATACACAATCACATACACTTTAAAATACTCAAAGGACTTACACAAGAGGCAATGTACATATGGTATAACGGTACCAACTGTACAACCCCAGGAGGGCGGAACAGAAGGTGTAGAGATTATTGTATTCAGAAATAAACGGCAAGACTAGATGTGATTGGTGCATTATGTAAGAGTTGCAGTTTCTATCAGGCAACATATAGATCATATGTTTTTTATGATTTTTTTTAAAAATGTCACACACGTCATTAAAACTGCATCTGTGGTAACTGGATAACTCTTACTCCTGTAGTTCCTGCAGAGTTATCTCTCTTAAATGCAGTGGAGTACCTGGTCCTGTCCTTGTCAAACTGATAATCTAAAATTGTTCTCTATGGCAGTGTGAGGCATGCATGCTGTGGTAGGATAGAAAGTATATTTATTTCACAAAACATTAGCATTGAGGTCTATATAAAAACAACCGGTACCGTGATACCATATATGGACTGTAGTACTCAAAATTTCGGCAAGAGGCGAAGCCGTCAACATTTATGTCGATGATCAAACTTGGAGAATTCTTGCAATATCTACGTGCTTTGTGGTGACACATGCAAACCGGATTGACCAACTCCATACAAAATTATTAGTTTTCTAGTGTTTTTTATATTTAATCTGTATTCTTTGTTGGCTTTTCTTCAGGATTGTATGTTGTTATTTATGCATGTATTTTGTACTTGACCTTGTCGAAAATCAAGTTCTTTATGTTTCTGACCAGTGACATTTATTTTTTGTAAACAACAGAATAAACAGATATATATATATATATATATATATATATATATATATATATATATATATATATATATATATATATATATATATATATATATATATATATATATATATATATATATATATATATATATATATATATATATGATTGTGTAATAATTATTCAAATTATTATTAATGGTAAACATGTTTACAGTCTTCATTCTGACCCTAGAAATTTCTCGGACGCAAGTTTCCATTAAGTAACAGAGTATTTGTAGAAAATGGTAATTTCGACCTAGATCCGGTAGAGGGGATTGGGATTAATTAATTCTTGCCATTGTTTGATCCTGGTTTTTTTTTATTCAGTTGGAATTATTTATTCAAATTAATATTCACTAGAAATACAAAAAGGCTCATCTATAATATTCTTAAGCTAGAACATTATCTTTGAATTTTACTGATTTTAAACAGGAACATTTTTTAACTATATTATTGAGATACGTCGAAATATTGTTAAAGTAATCGCACATTAGCGTATTCGAGACTACCTACACATCAACACATGCAACATTGGAACTTTTTGGAAACACCACTGGAATTCAATTGGAAGTTCATATATTTGGACTTGTAATAGAACTTTTATGACTATTTGGGATTTAGTTCACAATACTAAATTTCATTCAAAATTTCAATATGTATTCTAGAGAAATAAATT
This sequence comes from Potamilus streckersoni, assembly GCA_016746295.1. NCBI lineage: Eukaryota > Metazoa > Mollusca > Bivalvia > Unionida > Unionidae > Potamilus > Potamilus streckersoni. The sequence goes on from JAEAOA010001395.1 coordinate 2,085,746, forward strand.
ATTCTTTTAATTTTACAAACCCTTTTGGTTTTCTCTCTTTTCTGTTACTTAGTTTAAGACTATAGAGTCGTAACACTAATGACACATGTAACTTGGATCGGCCGATTCCATTCAACATTGATGAGATTAGGTTCGAAAAATAATAAAAACTAAGGGATCGAAGCATTTTTTAAGATCGAATTTTTTGGTAATAGCAAACGTTACCTATTATGCACATCAAAGTGCTCCAAGTTGCTAGTAGTTGCTAGAAAATGTACAAGGTTTGTTACTCATGTATTGCGTTGTTGCTGTTGTTTTAGGGTTTAACGCCATTTTTCAGCACAAGATAAACTATACATGGCGGTCAGTAAAAACGGCGGAAGAAGAATCAGGGAAAACTCCGGTAAGAACCACCGACCCAAGATAAACTATTGGCAAGCTACATTTCATGTTTTTTTTTTTTATAGCACACATGAATTACTGCTAGCTTCTTGCCACAGAAGACAATTTCCTTGATATACAGTCGATGGATTTTTCCTAAAATCCTGAGTAACAGTCTGATGGAACAAATAATTGTTTATCCAAGGACAAATACTGTAAGAAACAATTTAATTTATTTAGATTTTTATGAATGACGCAATTAACATTTTCATTCCAAGATATCGCGGATATCATTGTTAAACCAGTACAAACACTGCATTCTTACTGAGGAATTATTCCCATTGCTATATCTTCCTTGTGTCCAAAATATTAGCGTTTAAAACTTTATGGAATTGTTAAAAACAAATACCACATATTTTCTCTTATAGTCACCATCTGTAGAAAATTGGAATAGCTACCAACAAGATTGGCAGTACTTCTTCCGTGGGTATGTTATCAGAAAATACAAAGTTTCAACTTTTATGACGTACTGTATAGTGCTGGTGGGGAAGAGATTGGTTGTTTGTATTCTAAGACGTGCTATTGCGTGGGGAGTGGGGTGAAATTTATTATCTTGTACCTCTAAGGTGCGATAATTGGCAGTAATTCACCTCCTGCAGTGTTTGCTATCAGATATAATAATACATTAAAATTTGTCCAAACAGTTTATCATCTGCATTCGATGGCTATTGACACTAGCTATCAAACACAGGTAATAGGTTTTGTACACACTGCATGGGATAGGTTCTCTGGTTTGATCTTGTATACGTGCCTCGTTGTGGAAAACTAATAATTAATTGATAGAATAGTGTCGGCATCATTCAAATTATTAAAGACCATCAAGAAAGAAAGTAGTTCCAAGTGTAATTTCACAGGATTCCATTACGATGTATAAGTGCAGGAGTTCATTGTTAATGGCTGTCATCTTTTAAACGCAAATGCATCGTCTTTGCTAGCAAGATTCCAATATGTTAGCCTATCTACACCTTGGCAGATCGAATTTCACTGGATGCAGCGGCAAGCCGCCTCATTCAGTGGAAATCAAGTTGTTCAAAATTTAAAGACTGTGTCTCTATAATCGAGACAAGAGGTGGACGCAGCTGGAATGGACTCATAAATAAATGATTTGCCACTGCAGGTCCATGTTTACACAAATATATCTTTTCCCTCAAATACACCTGCAATGGCTTCTTTCCGGTATGTAGATAGATTTTCGATATTAAACTTATAAAGTACCATTTTGAAGTCAATTACTTTCACCATTTACGACCGATGTACAGTGCACCGCTGTTTTAAGCTATTGGTTAGTTGGCATTACTTAATGAGGGAGGAAACTCATGAAATCAATTAGATGTCGCCAGTGCAACTCATTGTAACATCTGATCGATCCGCTAATGTGTTGACAGGTTAACATATCGGAACCTTGGCTAGCGAAATTGCAACTGTATGTCAGTCCACATTTAATGAACAAAGAAACTCGTAGAGGAGATTTTCAGATTCTCTGATTGAGTAAGAATCATGCATACTCATCATTATTAACAGTTCAGTATGTTGACAGGCTTGTTACGCTTTTAGAAGTGTAGAATTCTAGAAAAATTTATCTGACAAAAAGATACACCGACGAACGTGTAGCACAAGTTAGAGAATATTTTACAATATCCGTTGGGTACTTAACACCTGATATCTTTTCGTATATAAATCCGATTGATGAATACTTTTTTTTTTATCAAAATATAGTCGATGAAAAGTTGGTTCCTGGATTAAGTGTGTGATTTTGATTTTTGACGTAGCTTTAACATGTTGAAGCATCTCGTTATGATGTCTGCAGAGTTGCAGTTTATATTAATGTCTAGCACTGGGGAATCATGCCGTAGACATGTAACTTCAGGTCCCACCGAATCAAATTACCCAGACACCAGGCCGACCAATCCTAACGTTGACCTCGTAATGCTGTGTGCCAAGCTAGGTTACAGCTACTATAATTTTATAAGCCTTTGGTATGAGCCGGCCGAGGTTCGAACTCGCGACCTCGGGGATGCTACATGGACGCTCTAAGCACTTAGGCCACGAGAGCGGTCATTAATTAAGACATGTAGTTATGTTGTTAATTTTGATGTTGAATTCGATGAATGACAAATTGATGTCCTAAAGTACACCAGTATCCTTTATAGCTTTTAAAAAGGGTGGTTGGTACCTTGAGTATACAGTATCTACATTTAAAAAAAGTATTATAAAAATAGGTTGGCGGCTTCTTTGATCGAAGTTAAGCTTGCTATTTAGTATACAGTACTTCCATGTCATAAGTTTTCTTCAAATAAAACACTCCTATTATGATAAAACAAAATCCATAACGTTAAAGATCACTTTTTAGTGTTCCATCTTATTCAGAGATATAAACAAGTATGGTGGGTGTAAGCATTTAACGAACGCCAAAACGCCTCGATCAACAACTAACAACGAATAATTGAACTCGGATCACCCAATACTGATCATATTCCCCGATCAACAACTAACAACGAACTCCAGTTTCCATGATCGAAAACCAACCATTCCAAAAGCTCTTTTATTGTATCAGCACCTACCTCTTTGAATTCATTACCCATGAGTAATTCAAATTCCGTTGCTTTGCTTATGTCATCATTAAAGAATTTATTCCTTGACCAGCTGGAATAATATACTAAAGCAACTCAGTAGAGAATTATATCTTTTTATCCAGGAATAATGTATGTATGTATGTATGTATGTATGTATGTATGTATGTATGTATGTATGTATGTATGTATGTATGTATGTATGTATGTATGTATGTATGTATGTATGTATGTATGTATGTATGTATGTATGTATGTATGTATGTATGTATGTATGTATGTATGTATGTATGTATGAATGTATGTATGTATGTATGTATGTATGCATGTATGTATGTATGACATGTAAAATATGCAAACTGAACAGACCTAGATCTGACGTCTCATAATGCGCCGGCAGATATGGATCAATGCAATTTAATAGGAGTAATCAGAAGAACAAACGGCATTGACCATGATCTACAAGCCCATTATGCTACGGCACACCAGGATCTTTATTGTTTGCAGCTTGAGTCGACTTATAGATAAATAAAGAAATTATGTATAGTATTATCAGTATGTACACCGTATTAAAGCTGCTGATTATTGTTATTATTATTATTATTATTATTATTATTATTATTATTATTATTATTATTATTATTATTATTATTATTATTATTATTATTATTATTATTATTATTAGCAGTAGTAGTATTAGTAGTAGTAGTAGTAGTAGTTGTAGTTGTAGTAGTAGTAGTTTACTTTCTTTTTAAATGAGACCTTATTGAGTATGTGACTGTAGTCGTCAGTTATAATTTTGCCTAAGATTTTAAAAAAATAAATTGCAAGCTATAACGTAATCGCCGAAACTTCACACAATAACGTATTTGGGCAGAGTTTAGTTAAGTCATGACGCTGCAAAACTGAGACATAACGTGAAATTTCTTGTAAATTGCCAGTTTTCCTTAAATTTTACATTTTATTTACGTTTTGTTTTAAAAATATTTTTCTTTCTTTGTGATAAATATTATATTGTCTTAGTGTGTGTCACTGTGTTTTTTGTACGGCTTTCAACGTCCGATGAAAGAATCGCTGTCTTCTGGGGTTTTTTTTGCTGGGAGGAGAGTCTTCCCAGGCTCGGTGCCGTGTTCAGTTAACTTTGTATCAAAAGAACGATGAACAATCTTACATACATACATACATACATACATACATACATACATACATACATACATACATACATACATACATACATACATACATACATACATACATACATACATACATACATACATACATACATACATACATACATACATACATACATACATACATACATACATACATACATACTACCTACCTACCTACTTATATATATATATATATATATATATATATATATATATATATATATATATATATATATATATATATATATATATATAGGGTTGGGGAGGGGGTCAGAATCTCAAAGTGCTATTACCATTTTTAAATATCCCAGTAATAATATGCAAGAAGAAAAGAGAGACCCTACAGTTTATTTTTGTATTTGATGTGTTTGAATGGTTATGAATCGATCAAATTATTAAATTGTCTTTTTTCAACTTATAGTCGCCATTATCGTATTTTGTGTTTTAAAAGTACGTTATAACTATCCATTGAATCACTCATTAAAATAACTCACCGCCGTACATCTTGCGTGTCTTGATCTGTTTGATAGTTATAATAAATAGTTTTTTTTTCAGAGGGATTTGTTCGTTCAATGCATCGTTTTATTGTTCATCAGCGTGAACACTTTCACTCAAATGAACACTCTTACTAATGCTAAATGTACCACGATATTTATTTAGACTGGTCTCATCAGACCGATTATTGTTACCCTCAACTTAACTGCTTTATTTAGTAGCCTAATATCAATGTTATAGAACTCGACATAAAACAATTCGACCTTGAATGGTGTAGCTCCATCCCGGTTCCTCCTCAAAATAATTATTAATAACAGGCTAAGGAAGAGCTGATGGGGCAAAATATTTTATATCACGTGATGAAAATTCCAAAGGTCTCTAATACTTTTCTCAAATTTTGTCATTTTGTTATTGTATTTTACAAAATTGTTATTGTAATTAAGAAAATTGTTCCAGTATGTTTCATTTTTATTATTTAAAATGAGAAAGGTAGTAGCGATGTCATTTTAAGTCTAGTCTCTCTGTGTTTATATATAAGCACGATTTGACTGGCATGCTGTTCACACCTAATACTATTTGTGACAGATGTAATCCAGCCAGATGTCATGCCACTTTTCGATGTGAAACGAATAGCTTTGACTCTCTGAAATACAGACTCCCAGATACATCCATAATTGGTAAGTTTTTAGAGACACAGTCTACACTACGATACAATTAATCAAAAGTGACACAATAATGCGCAGAAGGCTTTGGTCTTACAAAATGGATTAACTAAGCTCAATGGGTCTTCCGGACTTTTTGAACGATGAACAGATGCACTCAAGTTACCATAACCAAATGTTTTAATTTTGGGTTTTTCGGATTGCAGTGTCAACTTGATATTTGGACTGGTCGTTTAAGGGAATACATTTCATTTAGGAATTCGCTTAATTTAATGAGTTTCTTTTAATAACATTCGGCAAGTCAACATGTTCTTAATTGACCTACGATTAAATGGCATATGCAAATAAATCACCCCGGAAATTTCATGATTGCATGTACGGAGGTGCAAACAAACAACCCAGAGTAGAAATCTTTGAATGTTAAACATAATTTATTTTACACTGAGTAACCCATAATCTGTGGTTGTTTTATGGCACAAAGTTAGTGACCAAATAAATTACATACTACTTTAACAAGGCATTCATCACTGGTCTGGTTCCGTATTTGTATACGGCATCAATTCATAAAGTCCTTTCACACAAACCTGATGAAAGACCAAGAACTGGAAAAAAAATCGTGTGGTTCAATTTAAAAGTTGTAAAGTATGTGTGTATGTGTTTGTGAGAAAGAAAGATACATGCATACATATGTAGTTAGGGAGGGACGAAGGGACAGAGGGAGGGAGCTAAAGAGCCATTTAGTAAAGTGTATATGGTATACTCGTAGTAGTAGTGGTAGTCATATACGAGTTAGTAGTAATAATGGTGTCCGTGGCATTGGGAGTATCGGTGCTTTATAACCGGCCGCGGTACGGTTATGTATTAGACGGCTCTGTGGCGGGTCTTAATCAACGTCGGATAGGGATTTGTTGACAATTCAGCGATAATATTCTATAGAAGCTAGATTTCCACCAGCAATCCGCTCAATTGATTTATGTTTCTTTATCCCTCTACACACTTTAAGGGTGTTTGTTTACTTAAGGTAGAGATTTTTAGTGAAAGCTGTTGGAGATCAAACGGCTCTAGTCCAGCCTGCGAATCAACACTTTCTCCTGTCTCTATCAGCACCACTGATTGCCATTTATCGAACGCCCCTCCCCAGCATATTGAAGAACCGGAATTAAATGAATCGAAGTACTCGCATTTCTAACTCGCAGATCTAATGGTAACACACCAGCTGTCCTAGTCACTGAGCCAGGCGTGGACTTGAGAGAGTGACATATATCACTACTTAGACATCTTTTCTTCAACTCTTTGTTTTTGTCAAAGAAAGCATGGCGCTTTGGAAATTTGGACCTATATTAATGATGTTAATAAATCTAGGGGTCCAGCGTTGTATGGGGTCAGTGGGATCCCTCTGTGACCCTTGTGAATGTGAGTTTGAAGGATCAGACGTAATGGTGAAGTGTATAGGCAAAAATATCACATATCTTCCAAAAGGAATACCGTGGAATGCCACAAAAATGTAAGTTTTTCTTTTGTACTTTACTGACATACGCTTTATTTTGAAGTCTTGAGGACCATAGTTTAAAAACTATTATTCGGCTGTAAAATGATAACAAGAAGCAATCTGCACATCAGAAAAAAACCCAACAAAACATTCGTGTTCTTTCTTTAAAAATGACCTTGATATTATAAGTTGGTATTTGTATATTTCAATTGCATTAATAGAGTGACAGTACATGTAGTAGTATTAAATTTTCTCTCCCTTACAAATCAATTAAAGTACATTTCAAAATATTTATGATTTAGAAAGAGAAATACCATTTCTATGTTTAAGAACAGTGTGAAATCTACGGTCATTCTTTTTTGATGTTTATATTTATTACTAATAGAAAAGTCTTCCATATTCAATTAACCTAACATATATTTGTTATTTATTTATTTCCTCATTCATCTTCCGAACAGTACGGCTACAGCGACATATTCTCAGAGAGAGAGAGAGAGAGAGAGAGAGAGAGAGAGAGAGAGAGAGAGAGAGAGAGAGAGAGAGAGAGAGAGAGAGAGAGAGAGAGAGAGGAATATTTACTGTTCTATAAAATATCACGATGTTCTCTGCATTTGTGGCATCTGGGACAAATGCTATAGCAATTTTTGATATTGTTTAAAGCTGCATCAGTTAGAACACAAAACAGTGAAGCACCAGAAAATGATTTTAGTTTAAAATTTATTTAAAGAATTTATAAAATTCATCTAAATGATTTATAAATGGATCTAGAGAACTTATAAAATATATTTGATTTATAAAATGTATTTAAAGGACTTATAAAATGTATGTAAAGGAATTTTAAATTGCATCTAAAGAATTTAGAAAATATATCTAAAAGAATTAGAAAAAATATCTAAAGTATTTTTTAAATGCATCTAAAGGATTTATAAAATGTGTCTGAACGATTTATAAAATGATATATATTCGCAAAAAGTGGTTCTCGCGAAATACATCTGGAATAAAAGTATGCATATGTCAGTGAATCATTGTCACTAGAATAATATATTCTATGAACATATTTAAGTTTGTCTACAGTAGTACTAAACATGTCGTGTATTAATTACATTTGCTTTTTCAGTCTGTAGTTATATTTTATGTTTGATGTTTTTTTAGTAGTCGAATATTGGAATTGGTTTTGAAAACGTCGAATTGAAATTTGAACACTAACGACTAATTTGAGTTTTATTTCGATATATTTCGGCCTTGTTTTAATTTGTGAGAAATAAAACCAGCAGCGCGAGTATAATTTGCGTGGTGCTATGTTTTGTTACCACATGTGTCCGATGATTCTGACCGATTTCAGACTTTGTAGTTTGACCGATTTCAGACTTAAATCTTGAGCAACTTTTACGTCTGACCGATTCCAGACCTTATAGTCTGAGAGACTTTTACCATGTCTGACTGATTTCAGACTTTATAGTCTGAGCAACTTTTACGACGTCACGATTGACTCCAGTTCCTTTCACATATTCATTTTTTTTTATGAAAGTATTAGAGAGACTAAGGCCAAATATGTTCTTTTATCCAAAACAAAGACACACAACAAACTCCACAACCTTTATACTGCAATCTGATCTCTTTGGAACAGAGAACTGTTTCGATGGCTATCTGTAATGACGTCACTATACTAAGCTGTAAATTAAATTAAATCTTGTTAATAAGAATAAATAATTGGTGTCCTGATTTCTCGTAAATTCTATTGAATCTATGTAATTTGAATCGGAATAATTTTACCAACAAATTTACTTAAGGTATACATATAGTTACAACGTTTTATTAATTTCTTATAAGGTCGTTTCGTTTTTGTTGAATTAGTCCAGAACATATTTACTTAGTCAACGGTAAGTATTATTCATCAATGCGTTGATATTTCCTTTGTATTTAATCAAATACAGAGAAAATGTCTTAAGCCGGACTTTTTCTATTTCAGATGATAAATATTTTAGTATCTGAATCAGGCAAGAGTACAATTCAATTAGTGTATAGAATGATTACAATACTACTACTATTACTACTACAACTATTACTACTATTACTACTACAACTACTACTACTATTACTACTACTACTACTACTACTACTACTACTACTACTACTACTACTAATAATAATAATAATAATAATAAGAAGAAGAAGAAGAAGAAGAAGAAGAAGAAGAAGAAGAAGAAGAAGAAGAAAAAGAAGAAGAAAAAAAAAAAAAAGAAGAAGAAGAAGAATAAATGTACATATTGCTGCCCAAAGTCGTCGGTGTGGGTCGTAACGAATGGGGTGGATGTACTTTATTAGATTAAAGCCATCGTAGTATATATAAAGCACAGAGGTATAGAAGAAAATTAACATCAAATATTTGCCAATGTATATAGAGTACTTTAATAACATATCAAACAATAAAACTGCATTGTACGAGTTGCAACAAGTGAACATTGATTTCACGCGAAAAGCAATAAAGGTTCTCACACAAGTAAAATATTTGACATGTTAAACATACGCTTAATTATGTATGTCAAATATATTTTCAGTTCACATATGGAATAAAGACGTTTTATAAGTAATTTTGACCATGCAATATGTAAAACACGTATGGTAACTTTGCTTGTGCAACAGGATATATATATATATATATATATATATATATATATATATATATATATATATATATATATATATATATATATATATATATATATATATATATATATATATATATATATATATATATATATATATAGAGAGAGAGAGAGAGAGAGAGAGAGAGAGAGAGAGAGAGAGAGAGAGAGAGAGAGAGAGAGAGAGAGAGAGAGAGAGAGAGAGAGAGGTTTATTAATCGTTGTCTGTCACAGCCAATTGGAAGACGCCCGTTCCTTTTGGACAATTTTGGTCAAAAGCGTGAGAGATTGCAACTGAAGCTGTAATCCGCGTATACGTATGTATGTACGTATGTATGTACGAATGCTACGCATCTACAAAGCAATATATTTAATCCACTTGCTTATAATTATTTTTCTCTCAGACAAAACACCGATAAGCATACAGACTCAAGTTTAAGCTATTACAAAAGTTTCAATACTCTATGTGTGAACGCTTTCAATATTCAATGTGTGAACACTTTCAATACTCATTGTGCGAACTCTTCAATACTCAATGTATGAAAACTTTGAATAATCAATAGGTGAACACTTTCAATACTGTGTGGGAACACTTTTAATTACTCAATATATATGAATAGGTCAATACACTGATCATTATTATTTTAGCTGTAGTATTTTACCATTCGCACTTCAGCCGTATGTCATTTTCTGTTGTGGATGTATGTGTGTGTGTGCGTGTGTGTGTGTGTGTGTGTGTGTGTGTTAAATTTTTAACATTTTTTTCATTCATGTCGTTACTGTGTCTGCAGTGTGAGAGTTTATGGTGATATCTAGCCCTGGGGCATCATGCCGCATGTCCCACTCAATCACAATATCCTGACACCAGGCTGACCAGTCCCAATACTAACTTCTTAATGCTGAGCGCCAAGCGAGGCAGCTGTTCGTACTATTTTTTTAAAGTCTTTGGTATGACTCAGCTGGATTCGAACTTGCGATCTCCCTCATCCTAGGCGAATGCTCTAACCAGTAGGCCACCGGAGCATCATTTTGTGGTGATTAGTCTTTGGCTGGTTCTATGCGTAGAGAAGAAGGCCAAATGCAAATGTGTCACAAAAACCGGAACTCTGATGCAGTTGTCTGCAAATAACTTTGCACCTTTACACGATGTCTCATTCAATCGAATTGGTTAAGCTGGCTTCTTGACCCACCTATCTGCTTAAGTAATTCGAGAAATTTAGACCGCATAAGACACTATTTTACTAATATAAACTTAGTATTAATTAACGACTTAATAAAAACTTCCTCAGTTTAATCACAACAATTTATCATTAATCTGGCTGCATTACATTATCTGTTAATCGTTATCATTCTATCAATCAATATATGTATATCTTGGGTCTTATCACATGATTCAGTTCGGAGTAACTTTGAAAAAAGTTAATTACTAGGTTTTGAGACAACACAGTACGCGAGTGATTTGTAAGGCCCTTTCTTCTGATATCTCGCGACAGGAAAACCGATCGATGAAGCAGAAAATGTCAATTGACAACAGCAAGTTTATCTTTCCTAAACCCTGCTTAGTTTTCTTATATTTAGAACCTAGTACTTTTTTCACAGGTTTTTCCCCCACGAAGAAGATTTAGCTATTTAATGTATTTCTTTTAACGTAAACACGTTAGTCTCCTTTATCAACATATAGAGAAAATATATAGTTTATCTTGCTCAAAAGAGGCCTATTTTAGATAAGTGCGTCACAAAAAAATATCGCTCCGTATAACAAAAACTTGTAATGTCTTCACTGGCTCATTGAGGTTATCATAGTATACTCGAAATCATAATGGAAATGAAACGAATGACTCATCCACCTATATCTGTTCCATCCGTACTCTCAAAAATTATTTAAAAAACATGTGAGCAAACATCTTTTCTGATATCATAATCAGTACCAACTTCTCCATAAATCACAATCGGATCTTCGACAGAAAAACTCATTTCAGACTGCGTTGACTAAACTGATAGACAATTCGTTACAAGCTATCGAATCAGGCTAACTTACTTGCTCTTTGTTGTTGTTGATGTTGTTGTTGTTGGTGTGTGTTGTGTGTCTGTGTGTTTTGCTTGTTTTTCTTTTCTTAAAGAGAAAAAGCATTCAATTGAATTGATCATTTGGTGCTGATAAGAAAATATCAGGATACAAGTTTTATTCAAACTTAGTTTCTAGGTTCACGCCGGATCTCACTAACAGAAGAATCCAGGTTGTTTGCACTGTAAATATATAATTCTGAATATAGTCATATTTTTAAATGGTGGTTCCTAAAGG
>JAEAOA010001395.1:2102500-2127500 GCA_016746295.1 Potamilus streckersoni
AGGTCGGAAAAGAAGAACAGAATCGAACACAATTTTTTAAAAATTAGTTCATGGTTGTATTTATAAGAGTGTAGTGTTATTTCTTCTGTGCTTATCGTTGCATTGACTATATATTCCTGAATTGCCATCGTGGACGTTCTTTTATTTTTTCTTCTTTTGTGTAGCTGTTGCGATATACGAAGAATATAAAATTAAACTCCTAATTGTTGTAGCTGTAGTTATTCCGTGTAGTCATGCACCGTAGAACTCACGATACTCAGTTTCGATAGTAAATCTATACAAAGACCATTATATTAAAAATTAAATAACTTTAAATTTATGAATGCTCATGGTGAAATCAATGTTTTTGAGCATATAGACATATTTGATGACACATCTGTGTAGAGAAAACCATATGAGGCTTGGTATTTTCTTAATCTATATTTGTTAGAAAAATCAGCTTTCAATTTTCTCACCAAAGCGTCAGTTGGTAATTTCAGTAATAAGTTTTCAAAACTCAAGTCTGTAAAAGGTTTGAAATTTCATCAATAAAGCAATGTCTCTGGGTTTTTTCTTTGTGAGTTCCAACTATGATAAGCTCTCAAAGGATATTTATTTATACAACTAAAATCTTACTTTCATTGTCAACCAATCCTGGGCAGAGAAACGCATATATACTTTATTGTAGCTTCACCCATGATTCCCATTCTTCCAAATCAAAAGTACCATGAGTCCTATATCCACCCTTGCTTTACTTGACAGACCTAGGAATAGTAGTAGAATGCATAAGTAAACATTGTGCATAGTTCTGCTTTCAAAGATTACATTATAAGGCAAGTTTATGTACATGAAGAATAAGCATCACGATTAAGGCAATATTTGACTATTTGAACTTCGTTTCAGACAATCAGATAAATATTTTAAAAAATCTTTCAAGACTTAATGTTTTAGTATTATCATTGATCTCTCTTCGATTCAAGACTGAAATATTTTATTAGTCTTGTGCAGTAAAAACGTAAAATGTCTTGGTGCAGAAGAAAGATTGATATGACTGAAATCACTTAAAATTAACCAAGAAGAACCAATTTAAATGTAAAGTAAGGTAGGTATAAGCCAATTAAAATACAAAATATGAAGTTCCAAAATATTCAATGAATGAAATTGGTGGGACAAAGTCACGAGGGGCCATCACCATTTAATATGGTGTTAGCGACCCAAGTTATCAAATCTGAAGCATGTTTCAAAATACAACTAGGAAATATAACATTGTTGACCATAATTACTGTGTAATGGGATTGTTATAAACTTGATATATCTGACTGAATCAACATTAATCAATGTGCGAACCACTGAGTGAGTTTACTCAAATCTACTCGCTGCACCCCTTCACATTTCATGGCAACAGTTGTCATATGTGAAAGTGTCTTTAATATACCATCGAAAGTCACCACGAGTCATAAAAAATCGGTGTTTATTTTGCGTGTTGTCCACAAATATAACCATAATTCTGCATTTGTAGTTAAGTTAACTTTACACACATATGTGTAACCTCTGTAGAACTGTTGTTATCTATAGGACACTGTACTAATGATACTGAAAAAGGGGAACCAGTCTAGATATGGAGAACCCGTTTAGAAATGGGTGAAGATACAACAGAGTATGGTTTTGACTGGCTAGGATTGGTTGATAATGAAAGTTAGATTTGAGCAAAATGAATCTTTTGAGTTGTAACAAAAAAAAAATCGAGACATTGTTTTATAGACGGAATTTCCGTCCTTTTACAAACTTGCGTTTGGATTACTTATTACTGAAATTATCACCTGATTCTTTGGTGCGGTATTGAAAACACGTGCTTCAAACATGCACATCCCGAAAATGCATCAGGTCATATGGTTTTCTCTTCATAAATGCTGTCTTCAAGGATGTGTCTATAGTGATAAATATAAGTTTGATCATGAACACTCAGAAATATTAAGTTTTTTGAATTTTTAATATCATGGTATTCAAATCGGTTTACCATGGGAACTAAATTAGTACCTTGGGTCCAATAAGTATAAAGTTCAAAAAGGAAAATAATTCATTTTCCTTCAAAAGTAAATTCATCAGAGACAGGTTGCAGGGGTAAAATAAATTCAGATATTCTATTGTTAAATTATTGATGATGTTGCAAACGGTCACATCATTCTTGTGTTTAATTTCAACTGACATTGAGACAGACATAATTATTTAAGGATTGTTGCACAGAAAGTTTTAATTTCAGAAGTGTATTTGACTCTAGCTGCCCATATGATAAGTTTGCCTAGTCTTTTAATAGCAACCTTAGTAGTTTTCCCCCTAGGCATTGAACCGTAATTAAGAAAAGTCAGAATGTCGCTGTTTTAAAGAGCTTTTTGACATTCTAATTAAGAGAATATACTTGGGGATAGCTTGCCAAGTAGAGATATAGTTGTGTAAATAAATATACAGACAGCAATGATTGATACAATGGTTCCATTGCAGGCTGTTTTGTATGTAAATGCCCAAGAGGTCTTGCTTGTGTAACATTTGTATGGGTTTCCTCGCTAATTATTAACTGTATGTCCTTTCTCCCCACAAAGTTTTTCTAAAACCAATTGTCATGCATATACTTTTAGATTTATTGATCACGATATTAGTTTTAAGGTTTAAGCTTTTCTGCATGTCTCGTTGAATGATATTAATAATAAGAGTAAGTTGTTTAGAATCCTATGTCGACATCACATTGTTGTGAATAAAGTGCTACCGATGTTTATAATCCTGATCCAAGTGCAAACAATGTAGACATAGAGCTACCCGCGCATTGGGCGACGAACAATTTGTGGATGTGCAGTTTGTAGTTGTATCAATTCATAAGCGAGCACATACGTAGTCATTGATGAATTGTAAACTCAGGGCTGGTCCCAAAGCGGAGCCTCAGCACAATACATTATTTCATTCGCCACATGATAAATAAATAAATAAATAAATAAATAAATAAATATATATATATATATATATATATATATATATATATATATATAAATATATATATATATATATATATATATATATATATATAAATATATATATATATATATATATATATATATATATATATATATATATATATATATATATATATATAGTCAGAGGTGACGAAATTTATGCGAAACTCAGTTAACCGTTATGTTCCACACATCCTCTGTTCCATATTTTGTAATTGTAGAAATGAATTAATCGACTTTATTCCTTGTCCTAAATACGTCCCTTTGCTAATTAACGATACATTGACATACATTTGCAGACAAATGAAAATCTTTTGTCAATATACATGAAACAAATACTTTAAGACAGATAATTTATTTCTCACAATTTGTTTTAAGAAGAAATTCATTCAAAACAAATAGTCTCACAATGCGTATCAGAGTAATGCATGCAATTCGTACACTACATGATTTCAATTACATTCAAGACAGATAAATGTACGATTATTTTCTAAACTCAAGGAAAACATAAGTATAATTTTATAATGAAGAAATTCAACAAGTAATTTCAGACTTACATTAGTGCATATTGTATGTGATTGAGTCAATACCTTTGTTTCTTTTCCGAAGCCGTCTCTTTCTCTGGTTCCGGATTCCTCAAATTCTTCCAGACCCAAGTAATTTTGATGATTTATTTAACGAGCAAAGTATTTTCTTTTACTGATCTCAGAGCCAGCTTTCCATTTCGGCAGAAAAGTGGGACTGACTAATTTTGCGAGAGAGATTACTTAAACCTTGAATTTCGTCTGAGAACACAAACCCCGTTGTTTAGCTCAGCCAGTCAGGATTAACGTTCTCTAACGGGCAAACTATCTTAAACTCCCTTCGAAGTCAGAATATTTCTCTTAAGATCGCATTTTTTAATAACTCTTCTGGAAAATTTTGTTTTGTGACACCTGTTTCAAATAGCCCAAGATTTCCGAAAACGTTTGGTCTGGCTTGTCTACACCTGTTTCAAATGGCCCAAGATTTCCGAAAACGTCTGGTCTGGCTTGTCTTAGCTTTTTTGTTTCCACTACATAACCTTAGGTTAACATCTCTGTCTCACCTTTATCGAATTCACTTATGGCTCCAAGCTAGAGAATCTCTTTTCATTTTATTCTAATCATCTTTGAAGCTTCCGGAATAAGTTATTCGGTGTGGATTCGCCATCTTCCATCGTTCGTCAGAGTTCCTCAAAGGTAATTGTGGTAATCTACAAAGTGTCTAAAAGTATTCTTGGATGAGAAAGTTTATTAGAAGAGATATTTTAATAACACGGCTTCTGCTGTTTTTGATGGATTTGCAGAGAGAAGCTTTCGCTTGATTCATCAATCTAATTAAATTGTAATAATGATGCGTGGCTGTCATATACTTTTTTACTATTTTCCTTTTTTTTCTATTATTTGTAATAGTTAGCTCATGTTCTGTTCCTTGATAGAAAGCTGTTCATAGTAAGTGATGCTGAATCCTCCTCTTGACCTTGATCTATTTATTTATATATTTATTTGCATATTTCAACATTGTCCGGCTTGGGAATCAGGTCGAACCTATATTAACTCTCTCCTAAGTGCATAACTATACATTGTATGCACAATCGAATAGTATGTACATATTTGTATTATTCTCAGTTACCCGGATCAAATTATGAAGCCAATATCATCAGCCGATATCTTGCAAACTTTGTTCGAATAGTGGAGCGGGTAGAATGAAAATATCAATCGGAATATCTTTGGCCTTAACCCATTATGTAATTGGTCGCCATTGAAAGTTCTATATGCTAAACTACATTCGTTCACATGGAATAATATGGCGAAGGAAATAAAGTCACAGTCGGAACAGTCTCGACCTTTGCTGTCGTAACATATGGGTTGCACTCCGCCAGAGGCGAAGAATCAAACATGTCAAATATTTGGTTATTTCTACAACTGCTTCTGAGGTTATTTTATGATCATGGTCGATGGATAATTCAATCCAGGGAATACGAAGCAGGGAATCAGACTCATTGGTACGAAATCCTGAATGGGAAGAAGGACCTCGATTCTGTACTTTCACTAATGGAGGAAGCTAGTTTTCTGGGTCTTTCGAGTAGCTTAAGTGTGACACAGTTGTCAGCTGAATTTGATAAACACATGCTAAAGTAGATGATGCAAAGTTAATTAAGCTTGTTATGTTTCACATTTGGTTACTGGGTCAGGCACACGCTCATGAAAATATTTTCTTTTCAAGTTTTGCAGTAATTTTAAATTAATATCCTTACAAGTTTGACTAGCATGATAACCGTTATGTGAGTTTTAACATGGCGTCCAATCCTGTTGTTACAATGTAGGTCTTTTGTGGTTTTGAATATCTTACTGTGGTTTCTTCTGTGCCAAATTCTTTTCACAAGAAACAACAACAATACTACTACTACTACTACTACTACTACTAATAATAATAATAATACTAAAAATAATAATAATAATAATAATAATAGTAATAATAATAATAATGACAATAATAATAATAATAATAATAATAATAATAAGAAGAAGAAGAAGAAGAAGAAGAAGAAGAAGAAGAAGAAGAAGAAGAAGAAGAAGAAGAAGAAGAAGAAGAAGAAGAAGAAAAAGAAGAAGAAGAATACTCTTTCTTGACGATGAATAATGTATGCGTTGAAGGGAGCAAGCTTCATGGAACTCATACTCACCATTAAGCTTTCGTATTTTCTTTTCATTTTGTTATTATATATATATATATATATATATATATATATATATATATATATATATATATATATATATATATATATATATCTTCTGCATTTTATAATTATACACATATTTTTATCACATTGTTTACATAAATCAACATACAATTCCAGAAAAGTTTAACATCTACTCTAGTGTGAGATGCCCAGTTAGAGAATTTTTTTATTTAAATCGAAAGGTTTTTTTTGGTGTATTTATGGCTGGAATCTTAGTTGAGAAATTTAACTATTGCTACGAATACAATAAGTGAACGTGTATCAAAAACCATTTATGGCCTTTCAGTTATTGACAAACCAGGTTTATTTTCATATCTTTTAGTTACTGAAAAACAATAAAGATAATGCGTAAAATCAGTTGAAAATCGGACAGAGAAAACAATTAATGTATTTCTCAACTCTAGGTCTAAATGAGATACGAAGACGTTCGCCATAAAGATCGTTCGACATGACGCTGCTGTTAAAGGTCAGTTATCAGAGTTGCTGAATAGCGATTATGGCTTTTTTAAGATCCTTGTGTAATTTACTAATGGAATGGTACTGAAACACGAGAAGCTTACAATGGATTCAGATTGTTAAATACCACATTGTAAAAATGAAGTCTAAAACACAATAGAATACTAACTTTTGAGACAAAACTTACTCTGGCGCTAACACGAGATTGGTGATAGATCAAGGTTTAGAGATGACAAAGAGAAATAATACTTCGAGCGGGAATTTACTCCAAACAAGCAATGCCCTACTTTATGATAATATCACATCACTAGCAGGAGACACGGTCGTTTTCACTGCAAAAGCTGTATTTGGCCGCTACAGCTTTTGAATTTCCGTCTGAACATCTGGTGAATGAATATAAATTATCTTTAGAGCTCAGATAATAATGATGAGGCATTTATTGTTTGTACTATTTCGACGTTGGCTCTAGAAGGAACGTTAGTGTATACCTATTAGGTTTCTACCCAAGAATGAGTCAGAATTCTTCTGTCACGTCCCAGAAGTGGGAGAATGATAATGTCAGTATCTGAATCCGTATTACCATATTCTCAAACGAGGCTGGAACTACTTTTCCTTGCGGATTCTCGATTACATCTGAACAAGCGTAAATAACTGTCGTATCCCCACTTGACATGCAAACCGAAAACAGTAGCATTCTCTTGAGCAATTCGGTATGATAAAGTTCCAACAATTTATTCGATCATTTTGTAAATAACTGTCAAAACGATGCCGTCATTCCTTGCCAAGTACCAATATGAGCACAGTTTCAGCGCTTATCAGCATGGCCTCAGATATAAACTTTCCTAGTTATTTAGCTGTAAAATCTAACTTGATGCAAAATCTGACGGCTGAAAATCACATATATTGGCCTGCAGACCCCGCTTCGTACATAAATATGCTTGCACATACCAGTTGTTTAAAACAATGAAACTCGGTTAATGTCTATGAGGAAGTTTATATCAGATAGTTTCAGTTACGGTTCGGGAATTTATTATATTATTTTGAAAATAGATATATAACATAAATATCATTATCACATTAATCTGGTCTTAATTGCAAGATGGCGTTTTGTTGTCAGCTACAGAAAATCTGGATCAAGACTCGACGCTTCCGGATTTCCTGTTGCTGACACCTCGACTTGATTCCGCGATAATACTAATAATTGAGCTAAACTATGCATATAGTCAGTGGAAACGTTCTTTACACAGTGTCAAATTTTTATGGCAAAGTTACATTTGAAGTGCAATAAAATAGCAAATTAAACAATGTACGAGCTTGTAAAAGATCTCCAGTACCAAATCTATTCTTTTTTCAAACAGCCAACGAAGAAGAGTCTACAGTTTACTACAACTTGATGCAGACAAGAAAGTTGTTTGCTCTCAAACTAAAAAATTATGTTATCACATATATTGTGCTTTTAAAGAGATTATAATAAAACAACAGGGAAATGATTGTAACAGCTTGATATTAGCATAATTTCTTCCAATTGTGTTATTCTAGATATAAGTGTACAATTACATCTTACACATTTATGACTACATTAATTTATTTCGTTTAAATACTCCACATTCCAAAGTATTCCTTTAATGCTACAAAGTCCAATTTGTCATATCTTACATAGAATTAGTACTTTATTCAGCCTAAGATCAACTTTTAGTGTTGAAAACAAGTATTTTGAATGGAATGTTCATGCTGGTCCCATATTTGTCTCTCCCGAAAATCAGTGTAATCTTCACTGCTTATTTGGGCAATATTATTGCTCTGTTAACGCTGTGTGCTTATGCGGAAAGCAAGCAATATACCAGGTTTTGCTTGTCGTTATCTTGTTTAGAGACACCACTTATATTATGTGTTCTTTTGACATATTTGGTCGAATTTGTCTATGAAATTTATGGATATTTTTAAAAAAAATATTTCTGCTAAAAATCCTCCTCATAATGATTTGTAATTAATAACAGGTTTATTATATTTTCTTGCACAATTATGAAAATTGTAGAGAATCATTTCTGAGAAACACATAGCAATAACCTATGTATGGACTGACGAAAGGAAGATATAAAGTTTAATGTACAAAGACCCATACAGAAAATATCGGAATTCAGTTACTGTAGAAATGCAGGCTTACTGGAAATATCGGAATTACATTGTCGTAGCAATAAATGATTTTATATTTCAGATGATTGTTATGAAATTAGTTAAATGGCCTCCTTATTTTTTAAAAAATCTTGTTAGAGCCATGGCTAGCAAATAAATGAAACCATTCAACGCATTTTCGTTCATTTTATTTGAAATGCACTCGACGGAGATTATAACGAGTTTTCATACATTTTACTTGAAATGTGATAAAATAAAGATTATTACGAGGTTTCATTCTTTTGATCTGAATGAAATATTATAACAAGCACACGAATCTATCAAAATATTTTATAATAATCATTTTGGCATAGTCATAGTTTCATTTGGAAACTGCTTGCATGAAAAACTTACCTTTGTTGACGTCTTGATACTATTATGACCAGATCTAAAACGCTTAAAAATTTTCACATATTAATATGGTTAAGTAATAGTAGAACATGGTACTCGAATACACATTTTTAATTTGATTCCGTGTTTTACGTAGCGAGCGGAATGATTTCCATCTATTGCGAAGTTTGGCCTGCAAAAGCTTGAAATTAGTCAACAAAATGCATAAGCTTTCTTGACTTAGCATAAATGAAACGCTTGTTAATCACATGACGAAAATAACTGATTTTTAAATAAATGTTTTGAAAAATGATTTCATTTCACCATACATGCATTGGGATACTTCTAATTTATATGCATCCTAACCTAGTATGGCATCATGATATTACGTATTTACTTGGTATTTAATCATACGTGATATTTTATGTATTCACGTGTCAAACTATGGAGTGGGTCAAGGTTTGGTCTCAGGGATTGATAAATGAGTTTATTTAGGTGATGCAGTCTGTAATGATGATAATGTAATGTCTGCAAACCAGTCTAGAACAGGCAACACCCACTTCTGATACATTATATTACACAAAGAAAATGCATTATAAATTTAAATTTTATTTTCTATCCATTTTGTTTTAGGGGGGATGGGGTTTGGGGTGGATTACTCAAATGCTCGTACCACTAACCAGAAACCAAACAAGCACGAACTTTTCGGATTCGAAATCACCCCTGCTTTCGACAGTCACAATAATGCAGAACAAATTAAAGAATATATTGGTACAGATGGTCTTTAAAGAATAAATAGTGACCGAACAATCATTGATTCTATTATTACCACTACAGGGCCATTACCAATTAAGCTGACAGGTAAGCAATCTCAGTATAGCTCGTTTGGTGTCTTTCCAGTGGTCACCTTAGGTTAACCGATAGTTACGTATATTTCACTTGCAATGTTTGTTACTTTGGTATCTTTGTTAAAATATGGTATTGATAATTGTGTTTTGGCTTTGGCTTTGTCTATAATCAAGTTAATGGTTTTCCTGACCAATAACGGATACTTTGTTAAACATATAATACATAATAAATATTGTTTCTATGAGTGTGGATTAAATGTTAGGATCATATCAATAGAAGCAAACGCATTTTTTTTAGTTTAATCATGGTTATTAAAATTCCATTAAAAAATACCTAGTCTACCTGATATTTATAAAATTCTATATTATAAGTTTAGTTACAGATTGTTCTAAAATGGAAAATCCCATTAAGACATAGTATTTCCAGAGAATTCTAAGTGTGACTTAGATTTTATAGAGGGCTTTATAATCTTGATTATATAGAAATTACTATTTCGTGCTGTAAGATCTCGAAGTAGAATCAGACTTATTATTGTGTCCAGTATTTGATTTGGTCTAGAATTATTTATTCAAATTATTATTCTCTATTATTACAAGGTTCTCGATAATATTCTTGGACAGATTTATTAAGTAGCAATTATAGTGAATTCAAATATGGACATTTAGTATCATAATATTGTGATCCATCAAAAGACTGATGTCAAATTACCACATCACAGGCTACTACAGGCACGTGGACAACTTCAGCGCTGGATCTTATTTCAATACCACTGGAATTTATTTAGAACTTTTATTCATTAGAACTGGTGATTTAACTTTCTGAACTTTTTGGGTATTTAAATCTCATTAGAGTGAGTTCTTTCTAAATTTTCACATTAGGATCTGGAGAAATAAATTGTTGAATTTAACAAAATATGTTGGTTTTTGCTCTTTTCGATTAATGGTTTTTTGATTATATAGTCATAATATTGTCATGACGTGTTTGGGATCGCAGTGCTTTCCCTAAACATTGCATCAGATTCACATTCAGAAAGCATATATGCTTTTATTAGAATGGATGGTATCTCTTGCTGATCGTTCTCTCAATATGAACAACCAATTATGTTAATTGCATACAAAAATTATGGTAATAATAAACATAATTTTTAAACTTATGTGTAAATTTTGATCAGTGTTCATGACTGAGATCATACTTATATTTAAATTCAAGTACCATTAATGATTTATAAATTTGTCTTGCACTTTTCACATAATTTTAATTTTATGGGTAGTCAATAAGGATTAAACTGACTCTGTCTATTATTATAAACTTAGGATACGTGCTATTTGTATTCACGTTTACGTTTATAGTTTTGTTAGATTTAAAGATTATTTGTTGTTTATAGGCATTACGTTTTAGGACGATATTTCTCAGCCCGAATAATTAGTCAGTTTCTAGGAGCAGCCTTCATAATAAAATGTATTGACCAGATTCCTTATTAACATGGATTAGTTGCGTAAAATGAACTGTCCCTAATTTCTTAGCATAATCAACTATCTGGATAATTAGCATTTGAGACAGGAATAATTCGTTTGTGCTTATGTGTTTGGTAGTGTTTTGTATTGCACGATGTAAAGTACTAATATTCAGCTCAGAAAATCTATCTTATTTTTAAATCGTACAAGTGTGAAATAATCAAACATGCAAACATAAAAAAGAGTTTCATGCTGTATCGTCATTAAGTTCTTACAGAAAATTTATTTGTAGTTTTTGCGCATTTAAGAGAACTTTCAATTGACAACGACTGTTATCTTGAGGTCCCAGCAACAAGGTGAAACAACATACTTCAAGCCACGCTACATGGTGTTTGATTTAGTCGGTATAAGACCACGTGACTGTAAAAATATTGTCATCAATCAGGAGTCCAGAGACGCTGCGTTTCCTCCAGCATTGTCTTTATTGCGTATTTTTCCGATCATTAAACGAGTAAATGGCCAACAATGGGCATAAACAAAGAGCCTGGACAGCATTAAACAAGGCTTTTAAACATTCAATATAGCTTTTCTTTAATATTTTTTTATGATGTGCAGTTCGAACCCTTCCTGCTATGGTTTACATGATTTCTGAACGTATGTAATTGTTGCTTTAGTTTTTGTTTCATATTGTTTGGCTTCATTTAAAATTTTGCATTGCAGAAGATCTGGCGCGCTTGCAAAACAAAATCGATAAGCAATCATATTTTCGTCTGCACAGCAGTTCATTTTAAAAATCTTCACACCATCCAAGCTGTCCTCCTCGCCAAACGTAAATTCATTATCAGTGATGAATGTTTTGTTACAAGATATACAAACTGCCTTAGAGATTAAATGCAGGCCATTTTGACTCTACAGTATGCGCACTGACTTGAATTTATGTTTATCATTACGAAGAAAGAGTATACAAAAATTCCAATGACGTCGATGTTAAAATAATTATTCCTTAATGTTAATGACAGGCACGATTGAACTTAGCAGGTACTTACTGTACATGATGTCTTCAATAACTCCCTGCACTTAATGAGATCTTATACGACCATTAAGCTGTGCATTCCATAGTTCTACTACCGCGTCATATATAAGCTAATTAACTAGAACTACAGTTACAACATAATTAAAACTTAACGATTTTATCTATGAGAGTGAAGATCAGCGGACATTTGTGAATACTTTCAATTGTTTGTGAGAATTTGCATAACTTACCAATCTCTGTCTAGCTCTGGAAGAGACTTTCCCGAAACCATTAGATTCAATATCTTGCTTCAATGGCAATGAACGAATCAATTCCATTATGAAAGAAAATAACGAAATCCACGTCAACAAATAATAAAACATTAATCTTTATATCTTTCGAAAATAATTCACACTTTCAAATGCCACAAGCTTCAATTCAGAAGAAATATGTATTTACAAGAATAAAAGACAAACAAATATGTAAAAAAAGAATAAAAATCAAATGATCCATATATTCGAATGAGACGTTTGCAGCATTCCTAGCAGTAATAAATTTCTAAGTAATTAGAGTCTTCATCTCATGTGATTCTAGTTCTCCATGAGACGATGGTCTGAATGAATGAAAGATCTGTAATGTTTTGCATGTCTTTACATATTTGGTAGAGTTGCAAATATTTTATTGACCTTATTCATTTTCACTTATAAGTCTTCTATTGACATTGTTGATATACAGTTGCAAGTCGTATATTGACCATTTTTATGTACTGTTGCAAGTTTTCTATTGACAATATTGAGGGGCCCCGAGTGGTTGAGTGGTCTAAAGCGCTCTCCGTTACGGATCACTGCCATCTCACCTCTGTCTGCGTGGCTCCGAGTCTTGGATTCGGCGAATCCGGATATGTCAGAAAGCTTGCCAGTAGCTTCTCATGGGTCAGTGGTTCTTTCCTGGGATTTCCCTGTCTCTTCCTCCACCATTAATACTGGCCGCCATGTATAGTCTATCGTGTGCTGAAATATGGCGTTAAGCACCACAACAACAACATTATTGATGTACCGATGCAAATCGTATAGTGACCATTTTTATGAACTGCTGGAAGTCGTCTATTGACCTTGATGTACAGTTTCAAAGTTTCTTTTTGACTTTGTTCATGTACAGTTACAGGTCTTCTGTTGACGTTTTTTATGTAAATTTGTAAATGTTCTATTGACATTGTTTACGTATATTTGCATGTACAGTTGGAAGTCTTTTTTTACAGTGCTCATATTCTGTTGAAAGTCGTCTATTGAACTTGTTGATGTACATGTTTCTATTTTATATTGTTAATGTACAGTTATAGGTCTTCTATTGACGTTGTTTAGGTAAATAAATTTGTAAATCGTCTATTGACGTTATATATATATATATATATATATATATATATATATATATATATATATATATATATATATATATATATATATAAAGAATACAAATCATATGGCGAATAATAACCCTTTCAAGCGTACTGGATCCACCAAGGGATCACGTGTGTCAGGGATTGATTAAAATAGATGCAATAAACTGACGACGAACAGTACGAAACTAGTAACTAACTAGCCTAAGCGCTTTCGACTCTTAATGAGTTTTTTTCAAAGGCAAATACAAAACATATATACGACAAACAAATAAACACAAAAACGTTGTGTTTGTAAACCTCTACATGGCTGTCTCCACATGTGTTAAAACTATAAATACAACCAGCTTGTATAGACTAGTTGCGGAAACTGAAAACGTGTATAATTCCCTAAAAGTCTACAGGCGAAAGCGACATCTATTTTTACGTTTTGTACATTTATGTAACGCAGATTATATCCGGGATGTTTGATTCTATACCGGTTGTTCTTATAGCAAAAATTGAAGGATAATAAGAAGATTTAGAAAACGTTAAATTCTACTAGTGCATAGGTTTCATTTTCTAGTCTTCTTGGTTTAGACCGCTTGGTTTCAATGTTCTAAGGCGGCGTATCCAGTATGATTCCTTTTCCTTCCTGGTTTCGAAACTCCAGCTGTGGTTGTTAGCAATAGCGATAAGTATTATATCACTGAAAGTATGGCCAGGGGAGGAGAAGTGTTCTGCGACCGGGCTTCTGTACAGCTTTTTTGTCATCCAATCAGATCTATGAAGGTTTATCCTTTTGTGTAGCTTCTCAGTTTCTCCGACGTACTGAAGGCCACAGATCTTACATGTGATGAGATAAATCACATTCTCTGTTTTGCACGTTTTGTTTGGACCATGTATGTTTAGTTTTTCTTTAGTCACTGTGCTAGTGAATGTCTTGGTCTCTATCATATGTTGAGAGGTTTTGCATCTTTTATCGCCACAGGGTCCAGATTGACTAGGTTGGTTTTGACTAGCGATTGTCCTTAGCTTTGCCCTGACTAGGATGTCCTTTAGGTTTTTTGGTCTCCGGTAAACTACTACAGGTTTGTTCGGAAGTATTAGGTTTAGTATGTCTGACGATTGCACGGGTGGCCAGTGGTTTGCGATGATTTTACCTACTTTGGGATTGTCTGGGTGATAGGTCAGAATAAATGGCATCCTATCAACCTTTTCTTTCTGTCCATATTTGAGTAGGTCATCACGGTTTGTTTGTTTGGCCCTTCGGATTGCCTCCGCAATCAAGTCTTTGTCGTTGCCTCGGAAAATTAAATGTTTAGTCAGCTCTTCAGACCTTTCTAGGTAACTTTTATCCTCGGAGCAAATTCTGCGTATCCTCAGTGGCTGGCTATATGGAATGTTCCTAATGCAGTGTTTTGGATGACAGCTGGTTGGGAGGAGATACTGGTGTTTGTCGGTTGGTTTTGAGTAGATGTCTGTGTGTAATTTGTTTTCCACCAGTCTGGTTTTTGTGTCCAGGAAAACATGGTTTGAGTTGGAAATTTCTGCCATTAAATGGTATTGAAGGATGGAAGTTGTTTGCCTTTGATATGAAGTCATCCAGACTTTCTCTTCCATACTGCCACTTCAATTCTATATCATCGATAAAGCGTACCCACTGGTATGGTGTACGCTCAACCGATGCTAAGAGTTGACCCTCAAGATTTCCCATGAAAATGTTGGCATACGAAGGGGCCATTTTAGTACCCATCGCAGTTCCATTGATTTGTAGGTAGTTTTCTTCATTAAATTCAAAGTTGTTATGTTTTAGTACAAGCTCCAGGAGTTGGACTAAGAAGAGTGTGGGTGGGTTGTTCAATATTGACCCTGTGGCGATAAAAGATGCAAAACCTCTCAACATATGATAGAGACCAAGACATTTACTAGCACAGTGACTAAAGAAAAACTAAACATACATGGTCCAAACAAAACGTACAAAACAGAGAATGTGATTTATCTCATCACATGTAAGATCTGTGGCCTTCAGTACGTCGGAGAAACTGAAAAGCTACACAAAAGGACAAACCTTCATAGATCTGATTGGATGACAAAAAAGCTGTACAGAAGCCCGGTCGCAGAACACTTCTCAACTGGCCACACTTTCAGTGATATAATACTTATCGCTATTGCTAACAACCACAGCTGGAATTCCGAAACCAGGAAGGAAAAGGAATCATACTGGATACGCCGCCTTAGAACATTGAAACCAAGCGGTCTAAACCAAGAAGACTAGAAAATTAAAACTATGCACTAGTAGAATTTAACGTTTTCTAAATCTTTTTATTATCCTTGAATTTTTACTATAAGAATAACCGGTATAGAATCAAATATCCGGGATATAATCTGCGTTACATAAATGTACAAAAAGTAAAAATAGATGTCGCTTTGGCTTGTAGACCTTTAGGGAATTATACACCGTTTTCAGTTTCCGCAACTAGTTTATACAAGTTGATGCATTTATAGTTTTAGCACATGTGAAGACAGCCATGTAGAGGTTTACAAACACAATGTTTTTGTCTTTATTCGTTTGTCGTATATATGTTTTGTATTTGCCTTTGAAAAAGACTCATTCAGAGTCGAAGAATGGAAAGCACTTAGGCTAGTTAGTTACCAGTTTCGTACTGTTCGTCGTCAGTTTATTGCATCTATCTATCTATCTATCTATCTATCTATCTATCTATCTATCTATCTATCTATCTATCTATCTATCTATCTATCTATCTATCTCTCTGTCTCTCTCGCTCTCTCTCTCTCTATATGTATATATATATATATATATATCTATCTATCTATATATAAATATATATATATATATATATATATATATATATATATATATATATATACATACACATTTGCAAGTCTTCTATTGACCTTATTGATATCCAGTTGCGTGTTCTCTATTGACATTGTTGCTGTACAAGGGCTTTTAATAACTATTGACCTTGTTGATATATAGTTGCAAGTCTATTTTTGACCTTGTTAATATACAGTTCCATGTTCTCTGTGGTCATTGTTGATACACACTTGCAAGTCCTTTATTGACCTTGATCATGAACAGTTGCAAATCATCTTATATTAACATTGTTATATTAACATCGTTAATGTACAGTTGCAAGGCCTCTATTGACTGTGTTCATGTACAGTTGTACATCCTCCATTGACATTGCTCATATGAGGATGAGTTAGATCTGGTTTAAAGAATAAAAAAGGAAACGAAAGAAAATTCCGAAAGTGCCTGGACTTTCATTCTGCTAGCGTTGATAAAATATCGATATCAAACGAATCTCCATTTAAGGCCTTTGATGACTCTTACGTCTGATGTAAATGAGAACTGTCACAATAGATTTCCATCTTAGTCTGGCGTAACTAACACACATCTATCTGATTCAAATGATCTTTCATTAACAGGGTGTCTCATTGTAATACTAAAGAACAAGTATCATAGCACTTCATTTGGGGCATCTTATAAATCTTGTCGAAACATAATTTATCCATTTGTACACTTATCTGAATAAAGCAACATGAAGTTAAAGACGATTATGGTACTAAAATTAATTGATATATTATTATAAAAAACTACGAAAACAAAAAAGACACAAACACAACTAACGGAGGATAATACAAAAGCAATGTCATAATTCAGTGAAAAGAATCATAATGTGTCTGATTTACATGGGATAAAACTATGATAAAAATGCAGTCGATCCAAACTGACATATTAATTCAGACAGAAAATTGGGACTGACAATCAAGACAGACAATTGAAATAGAAATTAGAAAACTGCCAATATTCATGACTATACAGATCAGCCTATGGCCAAAGAAAATGTCTAATATAAAAATTGTATTGTGACGGCGTTCGCGCGCGCGCGCATGTGTATATATATATATATATATATATATATATATATATATATATATATATATATATATATATAAATATATATATGTGTGTGTGTTGCTTACTCATAAGTGAAAATGATGATAAATTAGAGGAAACTGAATTTTTGCGGGACATGACAACAATGTATTTACAAAACAAACAAAAATAAAAGAATGTCAAACTCTTTATAGACGGACAAATGTTTTGTCGCTTAAGGATTGAAGCCTTTGTGTAAATTTGTATTAGTTTGGACAACGCTGAATGTTGACTTACGTTAGATGTAATATAACTTTTCATGAATTTCTCAGATGTGTTTGCATGATCTATTCTCGAAAAGCTGACATCAAAGTGACACTGAAGTTTAGAAATAAGCAAATAACATAAACTTCGGTGAAAATTTCCAACGAAATCGATTTAGATTTTCTCGAGATGATTGACATTTGGAATTATAGATGAAACAACTTTGGTCAATCTCAGTGATATTCATATCTATCGGATGTTATCATAAAATATAAATACTTTTCTTTCGTTTTAGATTGAATGATTGTTTATAATATTATTATTGGTAATTGTGTTTCAGTCTTTAAAAATAAACTTTTTAAGGATGGTACTACACTTAAAAGATAAGTATTTTAATAATTTTAATAGGAATTTAAATTTACATTTCAGAGTTTAATTAAAAATTTTAAAACAATTCCATAAAATCTCAACATTATTCATGGTAGACCTTATTCGTATATCGCTAGGCACATATGAAATATTGTAATAGCAGAGAATATATAAAACCTGTAGTCTGTTCTCGTTCATTAAAAACAACATCGCAAATTCATTTATTTAAAAAGCTCAAGTTCGATATCCAGTTTTGTATGTAATATCAATAAAATATTTGATCCTTCTCATTCACAAATGTGTTTGTCAGCTGAAGAATGTTATCTTAAACGTATCTGACTGCAAAGAAGAATGAACACGGCGTGTCATATACTGTTACAGAAAATTTAGATCAATGTATCTTCCTCGTCTTTATTGTTTTCAAAATTAGAAAGAGAAATATATTTTGTGATGAGTTGTGTCTCCTGACAAATCTGTAGAAATGTTCATAGCCTTAAAACCTCTTGACAGATTTTGATCACATTTTCGCCGCGGGTAATTTTGAGGTGTTCACTTTTTTGTGGCAAATTTTTAAATAATTTCAGTTATAATACAGCCACTGGCTTCCACCAACACTTCTAAATTCTGAACTTAGTGTCTACGTTTGTTCTGTTGCTTCAGAGGGACAGTCCTATCGCCCATCGCCCATTATATTTTGCTGATCTTTCTTGTCCAATCATATATATATATATATATATATATATATATATATATATATATATATATATATATATATATATATATATATAAAATCTTTATTGTATTTACGTTTACATTAAAAGCTGACTTTATAAATATATACGCCGATAAGGCCAATACAACAGTTTATTGTTAATAAAAATTGGCACAGATGTAAAATAATGGAAGAATTGCATTTTCTGTGAAAGGCCCAACATTGCTATCTGACTGAGATTGCTGTCCCTTGATACTGTTCCTAGCAAGCTACACGGCATTTATGTAGTTATTATGCTTGCATGGTTTATAACATTCTTCAATTATATCAATGTTAGAAGCTCAGACGCATTAGTATTTCGGAACATTGTTCAAAAATCAATATCGCTACTTATCTCAATTTTATTTTTCATAGATTTACAAATACCAAAGAAACAGAGAGAGAGAGAGAGAGAGAGAGAGAGAGAGAGAGAGAGAGAGAGAGAGAGAGAGAGAGAGAGAGAGAGAGAGAGAGAGAGAGAGAGAGGAGTGTGTGTATTTCAGATAAAATAGCACAAACATCATATTAGTATAAAAACTATTGCTGTTCGCGAAAGAAACTTATCACATAATCACGCATTTAACTGCACCGTTAAATGGTAATATTCATGACAAAATGATTGTTATACATTCTTGTTAAACCTGCAATATTTCACGCTCTATCAGATCAAAGCAATTAGTTCTTGCCAAAGTCGGA
Source organism: Potamilus streckersoni (assembly GCA_016746295.1). Lineage (NCBI taxonomy): Eukaryota > Metazoa > Mollusca > Bivalvia > Unionida > Unionidae > Potamilus > Potamilus streckersoni. The sequence continues at coordinate 2,121,881 of JAEAOA010001395.1, forward strand.
GAACTATTACAACTATTGTGGGTCACATAGAACTATTACGACTATCGTGTATCTCATAGAACTATTACGACTATCGTGTATCACATATAATTATAATGATTATCGTGCATCACATAGAACTATTACGACTATCTTGTATCACATAGAACTATTACGACTATCGTGTATCACATAGAACTATTAAGACTATCGTGTATCACATATAACTCTAACGATTATCGTGCATCACATAGAACTATTACGACTATCTTGTATCACATAGAACTATTACGACTATCGTGGATCACATAGAACTATTACGACTATCGTGTATCACATAGAACTATTAAGACTATCGTGTATCACATAGAACTAATACGACTATCGTGTATCACATAGAACTATTACGACTATCGTGTATCACATAAAACTATTCCGAATATCATGTATCATGTAGAACTATTACGACTATCGTGTATCACGTAGAACTATTACGACTATCTTGGTCCACGGAAAACTATTAAGACCACAACCTAGACAACAAATTATTTGAGGCCTCTATAAATCACATCAAACCTTCAGATTTGGGGCCCCTAGTGGCCGAGTTGTCTAAAGCTCTGTCCGTTACGGATCACTGCCATCTCATCTCTGTCTGCGTGGGTTCGAGTATAGGATTTGGCGAATGTGGATATGTGAGAAAGCTTGCCAGTAGCTTCTCGTGGGTCGGTGGTTCTTTCCGGTGATTTCCCAGTTTCTTCCTCCACTATTAATACTGGCCGCCATGAATCGTGTGCTGAAAAATTGCGTTAAGCCCAACAACAACAACATTACCTTCAGATTTAATTGGATGCTACAATGAACTTAATTAAATTCAAAAAGCTTTAAGAACCACGACCCAATTAAAACCCATCATCTAAATGCCATATTAAAACCCATCATCTAAATGCCATATTAAAACCCATCATCTAAATGCCATATTAAAACCCATCATTTAAATGCCGTATTAAAACCGAGACAATATTAGTAGCGAAAAATATGGCGAAACTATAAGATAATATAATTATTATTAAAAGTGACGATATGCAAAAAATCTCAGTTAAGGTTTAAGTGACCTATTCTTAATTCCTATTGAGACTTTAGTATTTGAAGCAAACAGAAAGCCCACTTTGCCAATTTCAACAAAATTAGGTTACGACGGCACTTCCAGACAGGTCAGTTAGAAAATGAACCTAACATCTATAGACTTTGACTTGCTGTCTGACAAACTAATGATTAATTTCCATCTCAATATATATCAGAACAGACTGGTCACTCTTTCATAAACATGGTGCATTAAACTTATGGTATTCAATATTTACTTGAAACCGACAGACCTAAAAGCATTTGTGAAAATGATCTGGAATCAGTCCAGTCCTGTTTTCACTCAGCATTCCGAATGACAACTGTAACAATGCCTATAAAAACTTACTCAAAATGTGCAAGTGCAGCTTTTTAATTAGTAACTTAAGCTTTGAGTAAGATTGTAAGTCTAGTAAGGGTGTGTGACAGAAAGGCCCGGTTTTGAATTTGCTTGTGGTACAATTCAAACAAACAATTATCCAATGATATATGGAATTCAAACCTACATCAATGGCAATGGATATGTGCTGAATCTCAGGCAAAACTAAGTTACATTTTTTAGCGTATAACGCATAGTTCCTAACTTCAGTTTTATAGAATTCAGTGCTTCTCGGAGTGTCTATTATTTCATTTTAAATTTATTAATTATAAATTTAGTAGCTAATATCCAACTCTTTAAAATTAAAAAATACTTAATTTGTATTCAGAGCTGTCAACTAACTGATCTTAATTTCTAAGTAATTTTTTTTCTTTTCGTAATTGTTTCCTTTTAAACACCTCTCGAATCTTAAAAAGGTCCATTATTTATAGTACTTTTGCAGATTCTTTCGTGAACTTCACAACATTCAGTTTATGCCATTATGTCCTAAGCAATTTCTTTTTCCAGTCCACAGCCCAAAATGACATGAAGCTGAACTGGCAGAGTAAGATAGCATTCTCAAAGTAAATCGCATTTTTGACACAATATGTTTCTGTAATGTTTTTTTTTTTTGGGGGGGATGCTATTATGGATTCGGAAAATGGTTTTACTACAGCACACCGCAAATTTACTATTAAATTTTGTATCAATATATTTGAAATCATATTTGTCTCTGATGTAACCAAATAGGGCCAAATACGTTAACTATTTGAAACCTGATATTAAATGATAGTTCATATTTGCTTTGCTCTAGTACAAAGGGGTCCATTCTCTTCATCTCTCTCTTTGTTGGATTTTGTATATGAATGAAGCATTGCCTGTGTTTTGCAATAAGTTAAGAGTCATGCAGAAATCAGAAAAATGATTTTTAAAAAGAGTTTAGCAGAAAGTTGAGATTTTTAGGGTAACTTTGAGGATGACTGAGCATTGCATAAATGTGAACAAATAATTTGTACGATAGTAACTTAGATTTTTGGATGGGGCACGTCAAATGGTGGTTTATCAGAATGTTATATTATTGCCTAAAATTATAAATCCAACATTTGTGTTGTAATAAAACACGAGTTCAAAACACTACTTAAAGTTTTACAGAATATAAAACTTAAAGTGTTGTTACAGTTATACTTTGTTCTGTGGCTTTTGAACCAATTTGTTTTACAATTTATCGTCTCTTGAAATTGTGACTAGACACGTTTGAAAATTACGTTTGTTAACAGTCTCCTTATAATGCAATATTCATGTCAAGTGTGTATGTATGTATGTATGTATGTATGTATGTATGTATGTATGTATGTATGTATGTATGTATGTATGTATGTATGTATGTGTGTGTGTGTGTGTGTGTGTGTGTGTGTGTGTGCGTGCGTGCGCGTGCGCGTGCGTGCGTGTGTGTGTGTGTGAGAGAGAGATTGATAACGTAACTTATACCTTCTTATAGCACACTTAAATTGATTTCTAGTTTGGCGCATTTGGTTACTCCGAGGTCAATGATGATGATTGCAATTATCATCAATGGCCAGTGTGTGTGTGTGTGTGTGTGTGTGTGTGTGTGTGTGTGTGATTTGGATGTTTGACTTAGCTTTAACAATTTTTTCATCCGTATCGCAACGATGTTTGCAGTGTGGCAGTTTATAGTGATGTAAAGCACTGGGACATCATGCAGCAGACATATCATTATGTCCCACCCAGTCACATTATCTTAACACCAGGCTGACCAGTATTAACACGAACCTCTTAATGCTGAGGCGAACGCTCTAACCACCAGGTCACTGGAATGGCCCGAATCAAGTAACTGTCATAGAAAATACTTTTACAAGAGAGCACAATTTCTATTCGCATTCCCCAATTGTCCGAATCAAATAACCGTCATAGAAAATACTTTTACAAGAGAGCACAATTTCTACTCGCATTCCCCAACCAAGTACTTATTCTTTGTCAGTGTCATAACAGTTTCTTATCAAAACTCGACCATTTATCAATGTGTTGATAAAAAAGAACGGAAGTGGTGATATTGTTTATTGTATTTTGTTTATTACACATACAAATGTCACTATGTTTAAATATAGTTTACATTATATGAGGATTAAAATGATTTTACTATACTGCATGTTCGCACACCTGGTTTATGTAATTTACAATATGAAGATACGTACTTACATTTGATACAAAACATAGTCAAGGAATGGAATCCTCAAAACATGTAGTGCTTGTGAAATGCAATGTTTAAAACTTTTATGTTAGCTTTATTCTCAAAATTGGTTTGAAAACTAAATTATAGCAAAAATCGATAAAATGAATCAGTCATTTCCATTATATGCTTTGCTGCTTAGATTCCTTCTTTTTCGATGAAAATCATCATCCTCATTATCATTGACGTCGTCGTAGTCATCATCAATATCATCATCATCTTCCTCTTCATTTTCTTCTTCTTCAGCAGCAACAGAAGTAGCATCGTCGTCACATCCTTATCACATCATCCAAGCAGCATCATTGACTCATAGTCCTGTATTTTGTATTACTATTTAAACTGACAGCTAAATCGTTCAGCAATTTGCAAGCCAAGCCAGGATTTTGTCTCCCAGAATTGTAGAGGAAGAGAAGAAGCTACATCTTTAATGCACCGAAATCTCATGCTTTGGGCTTACAGGCCCCGTGAATAGTCTACAATTAATCATAGCATGTATGAAGTCTGACATTAACCACGAAATTTATATTTATTACTTGAAGTATGGACGTTTCAAATGTGGCATTCCTGTTCATAACGATACGAGTATGCTTGGACGCTTCAATGTGGCTTTCCAGTACATGCCAATACGAGTATACCTGTACGCTTCAATGTGGCATTTCTGTTCATAACGATACGAGTATACCTAACGCTTCAATGTGGCATTCCAGTACATGGCAATACGAGTATGTATGTTATGGATGCATTGCTAGATATGGTTCAATAGCAAAAATGAAAAAAAAATAATGGTGATACTTGGCAAGAAAATATAGACGCGGTCATTGGACCGACTTAGGTACACATAGTCTTATGTAAACAAACACAATGGAAGTTATTAAACTTGTCATTTATTGATAGATTTTGTATTACATAAAAAAACCATAACTAAATGTTGAGGACAGACGTATAAAAACCGAGCTCATTTAGCTTCAAAGTTAACTTTTTTTGGGAGAAAATGTGGCCCCATCGCAATTTCCCAATTTTCCTCGTCCTTTGTATAACAAATATAATTCAGTGTCATGGCAAGGTGCCATTTTGAGGACCTCTTTCTTGTTCATAGTACGACACTGTCAACACATTATGACCTCTACATTTACATTTATACGATGGTGTTCATTTTTGACATTATTTAACTTGATTGCAAAAGCTAATCAATTGTACTCTATACGAAGGTCAACGGATTGTACTCTGTACAAAGGTCAAAGGATGGTGTGTATTCCTGACACTGTTTTCCTTGACTGTAATAATTAGTTACTTTGTTTACTCTAAGCAGGTCACATGTTTGTATTTAATTTTGACACGATTTTCCATGCTTGCGGTGAGTAGTCAGTTATACACTATTCAAAGGTCTACTGATAGTGTGCATTCTTGACACTTGTTTCCTGATTGCAATAGGTAGTCAATTGTACACTGAAAGAAGGTCAATTGATTCTTGACAGTTTTCCGTGACTGCGGTAAGTAGACAGCTGTACTCTATACAAACGTCAACTGATGGTGTGCATTCATAACACTTTTTCCTTGTTTGCAATAGTCAGTCTATACACTGTACGAAGGTCAAATGATGGTGTGTAATTTTGAAACTGTTTTACTTGATTGCAGCATGTAATCAATTGTACTATATCTAATGTCTGAATCGAACGTTGATTACTTGAAAAAAAATTCCGACCTTATCTGTAAAACCTAGAAATTACCAGGGATTGTTTTCAATTGTCAAACATTTGTCTTTGAGAATGCATTTGCAAATGTGCAATTATTTGGTTGGAGTCCTGATTAACGCAAATGGTTTTTAACATCGGCTGTAGCAATTGACAAAGATAGAATATGTACAAACAAACGGACCAGGAAGATTGTTATTTAGAAAACACGATAGTTGAAATTGA